>JJOG01006153.1:0-14196 GCA_000715275.1 Gyrodactylus salaris
GTCCGTACGTGTGCAGGACCTGTAAAGGGATAGGCCATCTCTCGAAAGTCTGCAAGAAGAAGGAGCCCGCCATTAATAAATTTTCAAATAAAATTAATTATCTTCTTACACAAAGCATTCCCATGATTTGAATTATGCTAAGGTCTCCGTCAATGGCCACAAGCTCGACTTGGCTCGCAAGCCAACATTATACCTGCTCAGTCAGCTAGAGTCAAACATGATGGCCGCCCTAAGACCATTAAAGCATATGGCGCATTATCTATCGATTCATTTTGTCGAAATCCGAATTGTTGATTCGACGTCATTAAGGAGTCGGCGATATATTGTTCGTGTGAGTATTTTGCAGAATATATCGATAAAGAATGAATACGTATCGATAATTATTAGCTTCCAGCTTGGAGCCTTTCTTGTGGATCGGGTATGGTGTAGTGGAGTGTTCCCCAAGTCCTCCTCCCTCCTTGAAACAAATTTACTTTGTAAATAGTTTCTAAAACTTCCTCCCCCATTATAACCCCTCATGTGAACCCGAAGAAAGTTAGACTCGGCTATGAAACTCAATTCTAAGAAAAAATAAATAAATATTTTAATTTTGCACATTTTGCGTATTTAAAAATTATTTATTTAAAATATGATTAGGTTCGTCTCTCTACATCACTCATAAACTAGAAAATCAGATCTATACGTTTTCTACAAATTCCATCTCCCTCATGAGAAACGCCCGTAATAGTGTCAGTAATTTCTTATCGAGAGTTATTGCTCACACTTATTTTACAATTCCTCTTAGATCCCCACGACATTTATCAAGAACGCCACTCGACCTCAGCATATGACTCATTTTGCATAATATTTTGCAATTCAAATGACGATAGATAAATCTCCGTCAAGTGCTCACAAAATGAGTTAATGAAGGCTGGCTAGTGAGAACATGACTGATTGTTGTTTGAATAGACGGTACTGATGACTAAGGCATATTTTGAATGTGAATCATGTCTTTCAAATGCTACATTCTCCCTTCAAAGGGGTCAGACAGAAGAGAATTGTGTAAATTCTACATAATAGGGAGATATTTCACACTTCTTTGTTACATGATAATAATCCTCTATTTTTCTACGTTTAAAAAATATTTCTCCTCTGTTAGAATGCTCCCAAGATGAGGTCACGCCTTAATCCGTTAAATTATCTCCTGCCAAGAATGAACTGCACATCGAGTCTTAAATCAACTTTTTTCATCATTTCTATAATTTTATGATTTCACCAAAATTGTTCAAGAATGAAAATAACAATAGATCATTCATTAGGTATAGTAAACTGTTTATGAGAAATTCGTCCTCTAAATAACGTTCACCAGTGTTTATTGGGGAAATGAAATCCTTCCCTTATCATCATTTCCGAGTTCTTTAACGATGCAAAACTGCATTTTATTGCCTCGACGGTGCTAGATTAGAAAATATACCTGAAAATCACCAAAAGGGATCTAGAGTTGATAAACTTGAAAAAAATCAATATACGAAACTGTTTGCCAATTAGGGATGCATTCTAATTTAATTATCCAATTTCGATTACAAAATAAAGAGTTAACAAAAAAAGGGAACATATCCGTTAACCTTTAGGGTCATGGGAGAGTTACAATTTCTGTTGGATAATTAATTAGAAAAGTAATACATTCCGTCATTAATTTCCTGTTTGCATGAGTCAACGTTGAGTCTAGACGGGCATAAAAGAGTAATGATTGTCATTCTAAAGATAAATATTTAAACAACTTTTTTTCTCTACTAACCTCTAACAGAGGTGAGAAGATGTCAATTTTTGCATTATTCATTGTGGAAACCGATTGTGGGCCCAAAAATTAATTATAAGTTATTTACTCATTGGGAATATCATGTGTGTGTTTTTCTTCTCTAATATTCACCACGAACTGAGATACTTTCAAGTTGAAATTTTGCTTCAAGAGTTGCAAATTTAGATCAAGTATTTTCGCTTAGTAACAAATCAAACTTGAATCTGTTTTATTTTGAGTATATTTGCTATATTTTTGATTATTATTTTACCATGAGAATAATTCAAAAACATTTTTCTGGTTTTAGTTTACCTGGAATTTTTCAAAAAATGTCAAGCATCAAATGGCTGATTTCTCATTAAAATTTTATTTATTCAGAGTTCGAGTGTTTCTAAATAGTATATTTTCTTGTTATTAATTATCTTGAGACCGAATTTGTAAACGAAAAGTTATCAAAATACCCCGAGTATACTCTCAGTTTAAAAATAATCTAAAAATCCAGTCTTTCAAAAGGTATTTCTCTGATGGAACAGTGTGCGTTGTAGGGTTGAATGATCTCAAGATTAGAAGTAACCAAATAACAGATTAAAAATAATTCCCAAAAAAAACCAAGACACTGAATTTTTTTCAAATAAAATTGATTTTTAGTAAAAAAATATATATGTTCAAGTTAAGAATAGAAGAAAGAGTGAATAAATATATTTTTAATTATCTGACAATTGAAATTCCTGGACAGTTTCTGAACTTGTCTACAATCTACAATTTTGTCATTGGCTTGAAAAATCAATAGTATCATTGTATAAATAAATATACGTTTTTAAAATATTAATTCAGGAAACAAGTGACAAGAGTTTTTTAACAATTTTAAAATGCAAAAGAAACCTTCAAAAAATTAAGGCAAATTCTAGTAGGCTGGACCATTGTCCATTAGAGAAATGATGTCAAAATAACTAGGTTGAATATATATGACGTTCTTCAGCCTAGAGCAAGATCTTTTCATAGAGATGAAAGCTGATGAATACTATTTCAGATCGCAGAACTATTGAAGTGTAATACTGTCAGAATGTTCTCTAATCAACAAGATATATTTCAAGTGTGGGAAATTTTTTATTTTTATTTTAATACAGTGTACAGTAGACAATTTTCAGCTTCACGTTGAAAGAAATTTTGTACACAAATTTTTTGAAATTTTCAGAAAATTGAAGTGAAACAGCCCACCTGATAATCATCCTATTTTGAGAATTTGAATTTGGCGCGACATATTTTACTTGGATACTCTATTGATAAAACTTTGGCAACGATACATTTTACAGACCTGGTGTTAACGAAGTAATTTAGTTGCATCATGGTTATTAGGTGAAACTAGTCCTTTCGGTTTTGGTCACAAGAGGTTAAAAGAAATATTTATTTCAAGGACTACTTTTCGACTATTTTGATAATCAAGTTTCGGAAAGACGCACCAGCAATATAAAACAAATAATTATAGATGTATCAATAAGATATACAGGGTCTGTACTACAGGCCTAATTAGAATTTTCTTAGAAGCTGTTAAACCCAATAGAGAGCATCTTTCTTTTTGAATAATAGAAAATATTTTTCAAAAAAAACTCTTAAAAAAGTTGAACTCTCAATTTAGATTGATTAAAATATATAGAATGGACCTTTCCGGACTTTTCTGAGGTCAAAAAACTGACTAAGGTGTTTTTTGGGTAGCCCTACTCATCAATGAAACCAAAAATTAATTCTCAACTCTTCATTTTGAATTCAATGTATTTCACTACGAATTTGCGTCCAAATCTTAAATGTTTCAGTCAAATCCGAGCAAAAAGTCGAATAAAGTCTTTTTATTCAAATAATGAAATCACTTAATATTTTGAAGCAAGTCACTAATAATTTAATAGACTCACCTTTGATGTAGATCATAATTCACTTATGGATTTTTGTTGTTCAATCAAACTCTCTGCCACACACAATGTTTTTTGTTATCGAAATTAATTGGGAAATATGTAATTATCATTTCGATATTACCTTTTGTGTTACGTCAATTATAAGCCTCGTATCGCAGAAGCGTGCGTATTGCAGGGAGTTATCGGGTATTCGATCTAAAATTCTAAGATTTAACTCATTCTCTTTAGGCATAGCGTAAAGATGTGATTTCACCAAAATCTACTCAGTAATCTTTTTTCATCCGTTTTTTGTCTCAGTTGAAGATTATACATCAAAAAGATTAGTTATCGTCTTTGAGGAAAGATATGAGAATTTTGTTTTCAATTTCGAATACTGTAGTAGTTTCCACGAAATATACTTTATTTCATCCAGGATGCGTAATTCTATTGAGAAGCCCCTTGATAACGAACGTTTATGCTGCTAGCCTAGATAGAAATTACATGTCTAGCCACACATTTTCAATAAATTTCTATTTTGAGAAATTTCTGAGGAAAAATAATAGTGCATTTTTGGGAAAAATCTCCCGTACTCTAGCTTCTTATTTTCTAGAGACTCTCTAAAGAGGAAATTCTTGATAACTTTTAATGTGATCCTTCAAATTTTTATATTACAGTGTTTTTGGCCTGAAAATTAATTACTGAACAATGTTTTTTCTTTTAGAAAATATTAATAATTAATATTATCTCGAAAACTGGATCTAATTCAAATCTGTGACTTGATTGTTCCTAAAATAAAATTTCAATAACTCTTGAAAATTATTTAGAGAATTTAAATTGAGTAAAAATACACAAGTAATGCAAAAATTATCTTCAGGA
Source organism: Gyrodactylus salaris (assembly GCA_000715275.1). Taxonomy (NCBI): domain Eukaryota; kingdom Metazoa; phylum Platyhelminthes; class Monogenea; order Gyrodactylidea; family Gyrodactylidae; genus Gyrodactylus; species Gyrodactylus salaris. The sequence continues at coordinate 4,540 of JJOG01006153.1, forward strand.
TCATTATATTTGTTGTTGGTCTCTATTCATATAATGACCGGTCAAAGTGTATAATCAATTTATGATATTTTTACATCCTAAAGTGAATATTTTTTGGATCAACTTTTGATAACAAGCAAGATCTTTAAAATGATTACAGTTTCAAAAAATGAGAGGACATATTTTTTGAAAAATAAAGATTTTACAAGAGTTTTGCATGAACAGTTTGTGCATTTTTGTATTAGTGAAAATACTAAATCAATCTAACATTATACATTTTAAATAATTAAGACTGGAGGCATTTTCGGCTATTTTTGAGCCTGTAAAGAACAAAGTATTCAAAAACAAAGTTTGTCTTACACTAAAGAGACGTTTTATTATTCACCTTGACTACAACATGTATAACATTGCCACCGAATGGTACCTCGTTGCAGATCCATTATTTGAGAGTTTTTCATGTAGTTGTTATTCTATCAAAGAAAAAAAGTAATTTTATAGTCCTCAAGGAAAAATGTTGAAATTTCAGGACCATTTTTGAAGGAAAAGTAAAGATTTTATTTTATTCTCATAAAAAATGTCAATTCCGAATTATAATCGTTTCTTTTTAAGAAGGTGAATACATTTTTTTGTCATAATCACTGCTAAATTAATCAATTTATACGGAAATTTATCTTGATGAACTATGCATTGGTTTTAGTGATTCTTTTCGTGTACCTTTATGAGCATGAGTTTATATCTCAACCGTTCATCTTTCATGGATTCTGTCTAAAGAATACATTGCCAAATTTTGACGCAGAAATTCGTCTTATTTAAGTGCGTACCAAATTCAAATTTCACTACAAAATATAAGCATTTTTAAAATTGAGAAACATTCTTGAGCTTAAATAACTTGTACTTGAAAGTAATAAATGACTGCTTTTAGACCCTGAGCTCGAAATGGTTATTTCATTCATTGAAAGAAAATGTGTTACTGCAAAATTTTATCGTTTCTTTTATATCAACAAGTTTCTTCTATTCTGTAGTGTTATTTTGTAGTAACAGTATTTCAAGAACCTGTCCACTAACAGGTTTTATTGTTTTCGAAATTCTCAAGAGTCTTTTTTATCAAAATATCTCATGTCACCAAATCTACAGTGCAATGCTAAGGAATTAATTTCGTATATTTTCAAGATCAAAATATATTATTTCTGCCTCTGTTTAGATTCAATCCTTGAAACGGTAATAAAAACATATATTCATCATTAATAATATATTTATATACTGCCCATAATCTATAAAGACTTGTAATTTGGCCTGAAATCGTGAGGTCAATGGAATCTATTAGTCAAATTTTGTGCACATAAAATCGTATAAACTTTTTATAGGTGAAGGCAAAATACTTTTTTAAGATTTCGAATTAGTTTTTCTCCTATTGGGAAATCTCTTTTCTTCAATGCTATCATTGAGTTACAACAATACTGTTATCTTCTACAAAATAGCCAAGAGTATGTAGGACTCTAGCAGTACTTTTCATAAGGGCGGAAACAATTCATTATTATCAAGTATGTCCCAAAAGTACCTGACAGTATAGAAAGTTTGTCAATCAAAGATTTTTGCCTGTGTGTCTTCTCTTTATTCAATGTTTGAAAACAAAGGAATGAGTTCTTCTATATCTCAAGATTTTAAAATTTAAGGAGGAGAGTTAAAGAAAAAAATTCCAATGTGAGCGGGTTGAATGAACCCTGGCAACTAAAGTGTTATTTTAATATAGAGATGAAAAATTGTAGAAATTGATTATATTTTTAATGCGCCAAAAATCTTCTCCATCAAAAAAGTAATGAATGTGTAGACAATTGACCTAAAACGTATTTTTATGACTCTGTTGCTTCTCAACACACGAATGGTCTGAGATGCATTTTTCACCCATAAAAAATTAACTACGCACACATAGCTTACATACATGTGACCTTTATATTGTTGTAATGTATTGAGAGAAGCTTTTTTTCAAAGTAATTTACTATGATTGGGTATTTCTCCTAACTCACATCTGATTGGACGATTTCTTTAGCATTAGACTTGTATAATTCATATTAGGATTAAACATTTCTTTCTTGAATGGAAGTAGGCCTAAAAATTCACTAAGGAGGTATGAGCCTGTCGAGTCTATGAGAGTAGAAAATTATGATGCAACTTTTGCTCATAATATCATTGCTAACTTGTCGGTTACTAAACGGAAACGATATAAGCCTCAAGTTCACTTTTCAAGAGGAATGTCCCATTGGATATCTCGTGGGGACGATAAGTTCTATGAGGAATTTTGAGAGGTTATCCTTATCAATATTCAGCACCAATGCTCTCATTGATAATCTATTCATTGTCGACAATTTGACCGGGGATTTGCGAACAAATCAGCGCATAGATCGTGAAAGTCTCTGCCCTACAACGCAAGACTGCCAGATTGAACTCACGATATTGGAGATTTTGAAGAATAACACTGAGAAATGGATTAAAATCAACATGTCAATCATTGACATAAATGACAACAGACCGACCTTTCTCATTGATGAAAAGGTTCTGATTAACGGCTATTATGTGATCGACGTGGAAGAGAATAACGAATCCTACGAGGAATTCAAAATGCCCAGGGTTGTTGATTTAGATTCAAAGAGAAACGGCAAAGTCCTTTACCGCCTAGAGAATACAATAGGGTCCGCATTTGATCTGAACACTCTCTTCGATCTGCAGGCCAATAGCGACCAGCAGGCATATCTTGTTGTGAAGAAACCCTTGGATTATGAAGTGCAAAAGGAATATCATTTGCTACTCGTGGCTATGGAAAAGAACTCTTCTGTAGATTCTGGGCAAATCACTCTGAAGATACTCATCAATGTTATAGACGCAAACGACAATAGGCCAAGATTTTTGCATCCTAACCTGGGAAAGGATAAGCGCCATTTTTTCTCTCTAGAAGAGACAACTCCGATTAATTCAGTCATCTTGAAGGTGAAAGCTGAAGACTTGGACAGCGCGGAGAATGGCCGTGTTAAGTACAGTCTCATTGATAGTGAAAACTTTCGTTATCTCAGCATTGGCGCAAAGTCAGGAGAGATCAAATTAATCAAGGATATCAAATCTCATGTTAATAACAACTTTGAATTCATAATATCCGCCAGTGATAATGGCCCGGAGAGTTTCTCGCAAAACTTCACTCTCGTACTACACGTAACAGACCAGAATGATCACGCTCCAGTCATAACGGTCAAGACAACCGGTCGCCAACCAAAAGACCACAGGGATGGCCAGGTCTTCATCAAGAGGGACGCTATCAAGAACAACGAAATGGTCAATCTTGCTGTTGTATTCGTTGAAGACCACGATGTAGACAAGAACGGTCGTGTGGATTGCTTCATTAGGGATGCGAATATTTACATTGGCAAGGAGTCCGTTATTGCAAAGCTAGAGCTAATCGAGTCTGGAAAGTTCTCCTCAAAGACCTTGTATAAGTTGATGATTAAGAATTTCTCAAAGAGCTCCAGAGATGGCCACGCTGAGGGTCTTATCGAAATTGAATGCAAGGATCATGGGGAACCGAATCCTCTCAACAGTTCTACAAGTCTGAGTCTTCGAGTGATTACTGAGAGTGACTTTGAACTAAAGTTTGATCAAGATGAATATACCATCTCGTTGGAAGAGACAGACACGGTCATAGAAAGAGTCTTGAAGGTGTCCATAATAGACTCAGAAAATGCAGTATCCTATTTCTTTGACAGAGATAGTGAATACTCTTGTTCCAGCCTCTTTTTGAACTCCACAACTGGGATAATTAGTGCTCCAAAGGGACTGGACCATGAAAAGCGTGAAACAATCACTTGTAGAGTCATTGCCAGGGAATATAAAACAGACAAAGAAGCCTCGACAAATGTGAAGATCAAAATTATCGATTTTAACGACAATGAACCGAGATTAACAGATGATTTCCTCAAATCAGGCCTCGACCTTGAAGAGTACAATTCAGCCGATCGGGAAGTAGCCACGAGATCAGATGACTTTATCTTTATTGGCAGGGTTCAAGCCAGGGATGAAGATGAAGGGGTGAACTCAGAAATAGAGTTTACCATAATTTCCATTAAGCCAGTATTCAACGACCAAGTGACATTCTACACTAGTAAACTTGTCAATAGAGAAAATTACAACATGCCTCTATTTAAGGTCAACAAAGCTACTGGTGAGTTAATGATCAAGACAAAGGATCTCAATAGAGTCGATCGAGAGGTCATATCGTCTTTCAAAGTCACAGTTGTCTGCAAGGATAAGGGCAGACCTAAGAGTTTAAGTAAAATGCAGACTTTTCTTATTAACGTTTTGGATATCAATGATAACGCACCTATTTGGTTTGAAGTCGTGAAGAAGAGGACCACAGATATAGCAATCTTTGACGCCAACTACAAAATGTACCTGCCAATGGAGTTACGCTTCGATAATAATGCAAACCCCCTTGAAACCATCCTACTTGATGCCAAGGATCCCGATCAAATGCAGATTGGTAATGTCACGTTCAGCTTCGAAGGGAATTTTGATAGCTGCGAAAAGGTCCCGAGCATAGCGTTTTCACTATCCAACGACGGGCATTTGAAGATTATCAAACGTCATTTGAGAATTGACCAGCCCTACTGTCTCATCGTGAGAGCGAGCGATGGGGAATTGGCTTCTGATGCTCTGATCAAATTCCAAATAGTCAGCTCTCATAACATGATCTTCTCAGATGATCCCAAGGGAACCAATAATATCGAGAGTCAGGCTATATTTAAGCCATATCTCCACTCAGTGTTGATGAATAAGCAAGTAGGCATCGCCTTTGGTGTATCTATCGTGATTATTGTCTTGTGTCTAGTGACGACAATGATCTTCATTCTCACCTACTTCAAGAGGAAGAGGGAGGCTTCGAACATCTTTTCGTTATTCGATAAGAAGGAAGGAAAGGTTCACAAACTCCACATTGACCGTCAAGTGCAGGAAGAGTTCTACGCTAGGAATAAAGATGACATGATTGATTACTTTAGTACGAACAAGAGCCTAATCGGTTCCTCGCCAATCGCGTCCACAGAGATTACCTATCACCACGACGAGAGAAGTCCACAGAATAGCACTAATATTGCGCCCTACCTAGCGTCGAATGATAACGGGGCGGAGTTCTTTGAAATAAATCCCACTGCAGGAAACCTCCTGACAAATCCAATGCATGAAGGGCATACGAGTTACCCGAGCAACTCCCTACAATATGAGCAGAACTACAAAAAGACACAACAACAACCGAGATTTGGCTCCTTTACGCCAAGCCCTATTGTCAACGATTATCGTCATTATGAGGACTCTTATAATGGCTCTCTAAACGTATTCTACTCTCCAAAGTTGCCCACGAAATTCAGCCAGAACCATTCACATATGATGTCATATAACCAACAGAACAACTTTAATAGCACCTATATTATGAGGAATTTGATTTCTAATTCACAAAATTTACAACTTTCAAAAGATTTAAATGAGGATAAAAAGGTGAGCTTTTATGCATTCTATTTTTGCCTCTGTGAAACTAATTAACCAAACATTTTTCTTAGTTTCCAATCACAAGCCTATTAAATGATCAAGTCTCGTACATAGAACAGAGTGATCAGAATTTGTATCCAGAAAATTCCAAAAGTCAACTCGTTTACCCACATGACGACCCCAGTACGCAGCAGAGGGCTCAGAAGGTCCTCATTGCTAAAGGTAATTTCAAGTTTTAATTGATATAAATTAAAGTCGTAGTTTCTTAAATATGATAAATCAGAAAATGTGAAAAAAAAATATTTCGAGAGTCTTTCTTTTGTCAGAGAATTCCTGAGAAATTCCTATTTCTTAGAAACATTATAGAAAAGTTCTTGAATGATTAATCAAGACAATAGATGCTACGAGAATTCTTGATTTCTATTAAATGAAACATTATTTTATAGGCAATAAAAACGTCCGTCAGATCTGAATGTTTGGAGTATGAGAACATCATCATGCCAGATCCAAATTTCGAACACCAGATGTTTAAATGATTCTTTCTTACTAATGCAGAATAAATTTATTGAATATATATAATCATCTTTGAAGCGAGTTTGAAGAGACCAGGGTTTCGGAAAACGAGACTTACCGAATGCATCAGATGCAATGCTAATATTAAACTAATATTTAAACTAATATTTAAATTTACGTTCTACTCAAGAGTAGTTTATGATGAAACTAAATTTAATTTGTTGAATTTTTCGCCTTATGCTTCCAACCATAAGTATATTGGGTTACTGAGGTACATATTTCTAGACTTCCTCAGCAAACTAAGTTAGACTTAAACGCCCATGATAGCCGGTCTGGTATGAGTGGAGAAAAAGAAGACAAAGAAATTCCCACCCAACACTACTGAATGATCCTCAAGATTCGGTCTGTAGTAATTTTAAAAGGCAAGAATTCATTGAAATCAATTTATCGATGTTTGAATACTTCGTCAGTCTTAAGAAGTTAACACAAAACTGAAATTTCATTGGTTGAAGCTAAATTATGTGGCGTGGGGTATAAATACAACGCAACGTGCTTTATACGCATCAGTTCTTCATACATTTTGCTCTGCGGCTAGAATTTGAGTTCTACTATTACTTCTACCTACTGCATACACTTCTCCAGATTGTGTTACACAATGGCGACTCGTTCCGTTCACTAATTCTTATGCAGCGTGTTCATTCAAGGTTCAATCTAGGAAAGTGTCCATGATTTTACGTAAGATGCATCAAAGTTAAAGTTTATATTAAATTCTTAGGCTAAATTTATTTCCTTTTTCAGCTTATGAAGATAACTTTAAAGGCAAATTTCCAAAGATCGATCTGCCAAAGACAAAAGTTGACGAGTGCCGAGTCCAATTAAGCTCATGTATTTTCATTGCAACAGTCCCTAACTAGGTCTCCTGCTATTTAAGCAGTAGCGAATTACTCAGGTTTGCCACCTAAAAATCCTTACTACTCATAGTCTAAATCTAACAAGGTTCATAACAGGGGGTTTTTCTTATTGATATCTGAGTTTCTCATTACTAGTAGTATTTTATCTAAGAAATCCACATGTATAAAAGTCCTGATCCATCGAGTTTTTAGGCAAGTGATACTTTCCAATCTTCAAATTAAGGAAATCTATTAGTCCAAGAGAGGGTTTAAAATGATACAATTTATTTATTAAAATCGTTCATCTTCATCCAATAGCAATCGTAAGGTTCGGGGTAGCTGAAATAGAAAAGAACAAGTTAAAATCATTTGAGCTAATAACTTGAGATTAGTGCCAGCTTTAGTAATTGAGTTAGATTAGTAGGGGATTGAGATAATCTAAATTAAGGAAATAATCGGGGTGCGAGGGAGGTATCGCTTAATCAAAATTATTTTTGAAAAATAAAATTTAAAAAACTCCCTCCCCCTTGCCACCTCCCCGCCCTATGGGTCACGGCCGCCTGTTGCATCATTTTCCATCACATCGTTCCATCCTAAACGTTTCCCAATATTCTCTCATCTCTCATGTGACAGCATCTTGGACTCATCCACTACCACATCCCAAATGTTGGACTGGCTACTTGTCGAATTAAATCAATTCGAATAAAATACTAATTATTTTGAATCAAAGCCTCTTGTACTCTATTTTTGTCTAAATAGATCCTCAAAATCGAGTTTAAAAATGGCTTTCAATTCAAAAATAATCAGGATTTACTCAAATGAAGTAATCGAAAAAGTAATTCATCCAACATGCCAACAGCATTCTCCAATAGAAATTCCCTTGTGAAACACAAATAGAGCTAATTACCGGATCCTAGATCCCTAGAGAATGTCGCTTTCCTATTCATCCCATTAACGCCTTTATCATTCCCGGAACTAGACAGTAGCTGTATCAGATTCTAGAATATGGTTTATACGGGTTAATTTTCTAATTCTGGAGTGTTTTAATTTTAAATTATTCTTTATTTGTAACTATTTCTTTGGATTCTAAACTCATAATGGTTCCAAAAAGGTTTTATACTTGTCAGTGATAACTTATCACTGATAAGTTATCGCGTCCGTGCCACAAGTTTTAAGATCTACATTCTATTGAGAATGCCGCTAAAGGCTGCAGAAACGTGCGGATGCATCTTCGAATGTTATTGCCGACGTTACCCTCAAAGGAGTTCGCTATAAACTGAATTTATTCTCTAAGAAAAAAGTGCTTCACAAGAGAATTAGTATTAAAAAGAAATGCCGCTAAGCTAATGGAATGGGGGTACCAGAATCATCCCTGCCACACGAGAACATGTTGAGAATAAGGAAATCGAATAGTACGGAACTTCCTCTTCTGAAATTCAACTTTTACTTTAAGCCTGTCAAGTCTACTTGAACCCTTATTCCTAAGCTAATCCGATTCTCAATTTGTCTAGGCATTTTTTAAATATTTTTAATTCATTTTTATAAAAGCCTACTTCTAACTAAAATATGTTGAATTATAATTCAATAATAATTATTATTTAAATTACAACACAGAATTTTAAATCTAAAACATTTTAGGATACAAAAACTATGATTTTTGACTCTAAAAATGATGTAATTTTTAAATCAGAAAATATTAATTCTATCGGCTATTTGGATTATTTTATCGCACGATTTAAAAGCGGATTTCATTCAGAAATCAAGAACTCAGCAATGAAGCTACTCTTGTCTGTGAGAAGGAATTGTCCTTGTCTGGAGAAGCCTACACAACGATAAACTATTAAAAGCTATTATTCTTGGATCGCGAAGTGTGCAAGACAGTAGAAGTATGATTTTCGCAGTTCTTCCAAAGTAAAATATATAAATTGAAGATCCAATTCGTTGTTTACATTTCTAGCATGTAAGAAAACACACTTTAATTCAGACTCAAAGTAAAGAGTACAAGTAATTCTAAAATTCGGCTTATCCATCAGTTCTGGAGTTAATTAGCATCAGAAAAGTATTTTGTAGGTTCTTCACGAAGTTTTAACAAATTGTGACTGGCCAAGAACTCTTTTGAGGTAAGACACGTAAAGTGAATGCTCAATGAGCATTGCTCATATCGGAAGAAGATACATTATCGGAGTTAGTGATATTTACATAAATGATTTTATTTCAAAATATTTTAATTTTGAATACCTACTCACAAGTATTGTGATATCATTTTATTTAATTTTTAGTATGCTAACAAAATTTAATTTTGTCTAGAACCTAAATTCAGACTTATTTTGAAAAACAGTTGTTCATTTTAGATTAGCTCAAATCTGATGAGCAATTTTTTTGACAGGCAAAAAGTCAAAATTCAAGATCATTTCCAATTACAGTTAGGGAAATGACCAAGGAAATGTGATGGAAAATGTTGATGCAACAGGCAACCGTGACTGCATAGGGCGGGGAGGTGACCCCTTAAATTGGCGGTCAGTCTACCAATTGTACCACCAAAAAACATGAAATGAATATTTATTTATCGGAATTGATCTTGAAACCAAGGCATGTTGAATTAATTCGATGAGAGAGATGTCAACTATGATTCGTATCTCAATGTAACCTAGTCCTGGACCTTGGAGGCTACCTGTTCAGATGACCATTAGAAGGGAGGGAGAAAACAGCTAAAGAGCCTAATAATGAAGAGTTAATTTGACTATTTTGAGTA
>JJOG01006154.1:0-22233 GCA_000715275.1 Gyrodactylus salaris
TCTTACATTCTCAAACTAGATGATTCATGCATTTCACTATGATTGAGGATTCTATCGTCTTCAGAGTTTAAAACTATATTACGTACTTTTTACATGTGTTCGCAGTAGTAGAAGTTATTTTATTGGCTCAATAACGTTTGTACACACGCACCAACCCGAGTGAATCTGTACTACTAAGTGAAACAGAGACTATGATTCATGTCACACAAGAGTTTCTTCGCAATATGATTGGTTCTTCATTAAAAATGATACTTTTTCCACCTCATGAAGTGTGAATTTGAAAAAAAGGCAAAAATAGGCATTTTTCTCTCTATGAACTGGGAGTCGATTTTTAAGAGTGTTTGAGAGCTAACTAAAAAAATAGCAATTTATAAAAAAAAGGCATCTGGTAGCCCTAGTTACTAGGGTGGATATTTATTATTATGACAAATAATAGGTCAGTTAGGCAAATAAAATGTTATTGTCTATTCCAACAGCAACAATGTTCAAGGTGTACTACTCTAGTCTCTTACAAGTAGAACTAAAAAGTAAATGGTTCGAGGTTGTGAGAGATGAGTCTCATTATTGAGTACAAATGATTCGAAAAAATTCAGTTTTTCTTCTAATCCTCTACTTGATTTGCGTGCTCTAATCATTTTCTTGACAATAAATCGACACACGCTAAGCTGGTATTGATTCTTTTTTTTCGAGAATAGTTTAAAGCAGAATCCGATAAACTGCTCAAGATGAGTGAAAAACGCTATTTTCTATTCTAGTATCGTGGGCCTAATTATGAGTTTGAGCTATGCTATATTTTTGTTTTCAATTCACAATTCTTCTCATGTGCCAACGCAGTTGTGTTTGAATAAAAATTGAGTATTTCTGATCGTTTAACTATTTGCATGCCTTTTATACATTCTCTGTAGCGAGAGAAAAAATCTAATTTTTTAGAGAGCATCAGTTTTCTCTTGCTAGATGCACTAAATAATGTTCATCGTACACAGGTAGAACATTCAAAATTTGAAGTTGAGGGCTACCAGAAAACTGTATTTTTACATAGAAAATCTCAAAAAAAAATTTATTTTCCAAATCAAATATATATCAAGTTTGATCCAATAATCTTAAATTCCTTGGGATACAAGTCAATGTATTTGCTCATATTAAACTGAAATAACTAGAATGGCAATTTCGAATGCACGCTGTTTTCAGTGGCCTAGCATTTAGTGGGACAGACACACTAGCAGACACAACAATTTGACACTTGGTAATCAATGACACAAATTGAAATACAGACTTTGTAAAAAATGCATTTGGTAGGCCTAATGATAACTCTGAAATTATTTAATTTCAAATTTTCTCGTTTATTATTTAAACATAATGAATTAACTTTTTCTTCTCATAAATGCATAATTGACTTTGAGAAATTAAATCAAACTTTCTGAAATAAACAAGATTTTTTCTCTGCACTTTCCGTCTAGTTCTGATGTAATTCTCTGTTTTCTTCTCTCTCTCCAAATGATTTCACCTCTGCAATAATGTCTGAGGCTAGTCTAAATTCTCGATTTATTTTAAAGCTAACCTCATGTGACTTACTTCCGGAGTTGAACAGAGCGTTGACAAAGTCTCTTCAGTTCATGGCGGAAATGGTGCATCCCGATATGAAGGACTCTGGGGCCTTTGCCCCCATTGACTGGTCCTCATTCGTCGATCAATTTCATAACATAAATTCAACGGGCGCCGCAATCTCAAATTCCCCATCCAATTCCGAAAATGTATGTCCTATAGAATTACTAAACGCAAAATTTTAGGGAAATTATGAAAGAGCTCTTCTCTAAATATCTATCCTACTTGGAAAATTTGCAAAGATTTGTGAAATGAGACGAATTTTTGCCAATTTTCAAGGCAGAATTACTCCTTGAGAAATACGAAATAGACAAAGTTTACTAGTTCAACATAACATTCTTTCGTATAATTCTAATATTTGTCTGCCAGAATATTAGAGGTGAATAGTATTCATATCATAAAGAAATTCCACTTCGATATGGGTTGAAAATCATAGAGAATCGCAGTGAACTTTATATTTTCATACTTGTTAGTCTGAATATTCATTATGAAAATATTTTTTTTTTGAATTGGTGTAAAAATCAATGAATTTAGTTTAAAATTGTTTTAAAATACCATTCTAAGGAATCAGATCAACAGCTTTACAAATTCTATATTTTGACAATACAGAATATTCATTTGATTCAATTATGTATATATTTTTTTCTTGTTTATTCGAGTGAAAATTTTGAATTCATATCAAAACCTACTAAGAGCTGTAAATATTTTCCCCTTCAGCTGATAGGCTTATTGTGTTGAATTAAACAAAAATTAGAACATATTCTATCATTGTGACTCCATATCGTGTGTAAAATGTTATTTTTTCTTAAACATGATACCAACCTAGTACCCACCTACACTTTAAACAACTATTTAATCCAAGAATAAAATAATGAAGACTGATGAATTTTTGATCATGTTAATGAGCGAATAAGAGTCTGACTATGATGATAATTTCCAGAGTATCTTTTAAGAACCGGCGCAAAATTGGCAACTGAAGGGATTGTTACTCATAAAAAGATTTTTACTCATTTGAGTGAGATCTATTCTGGCCAAGGGTAATTGTAGAGTCCATACAAATGATACGATGAAACAAAAATTGTAAATAGATCAAGTCAACGGACTCACTCTTTGTTTTTGACAATATCGTCATTATTATTCGCCGTGTCGTTGGTCGAGTCAGGAGTGCCGAGTTTGATTATCAGAGGAGGGACCTTTTGGGATTCGTCTTCTTGGTAGGGAAAACTGTCCGGGTTTTCTTCCTTCTTGACATCTTCTTCGTTCATTGATGGAGATTCCTTAATTTGCCTATTTTCCACCTGATCTCTAAATAGTTAAATGGTCTGATGAGAAAGGTTTTTTATTTGCAATTCTTGTCCAAATTTAAGATCAAACTTTGAAAAGAGTGTGAAAAGTCGATAAAAATGTTTGAAATCTTCATTTTTGTGTAATATATTGATCAGGATTTACGGAGGCTTATCAAGGAAAATCCTAGAATAACTATTCGGGAAGTAGTATGTTCGAATACTATGTACGAATATCAGAAAAAGGTGCTACTGTGTGTCTGGCGGGATTGTTAAGGCATAATTTATTATGAGCACCTAAAAATCGAAAATAAATCAACTCTGAACCCAACTGGAAAAATTTGATCAGAAAATACGCAAGCTCCGTCCAGCGTTGGCTAATAGAAGAAGTATTCTGTTTCATCGAGATAACGCAGGACTACTTTTTTTTCTTAGAATTGAGTTTCATAACCGAGTCTATCTCTCTTTTGGGTTCACATGTGGGGTTAAAATGGGGGAGGAAGGTTTAGAAACTATTTACCAAGTAAACATGTTTCAAGGAGGGAGGAGACGTCTCTTTGAAGAAAGAATATTCTGAATTTTCTTTGGCGGTTATGGACCATCCATCTTATTCTCCAGACATTTGGGCTATCAGATTTTTACTTATTCTAAGATATTCTGAATTATTCAGGTGAAAAAATCTTCGATGACCGTACTGAGGTTAAAAATTAGAAAAAAAAAATCCTATTTTGAGCAAAAAGCCGAGCGATTTTTGGGGTTATGGCATCAAAAAGCTGTCTCAAAGTTGAAAAAGCGTTATTTTTTGGCTAGAAAATTTTTTCTTCATAGAAAATTTCACTTTTATAACCTGTTATAAGTATCAAAACAGAGATTAAAGAATTCATATGAGTCATACCTAATTCGGGGAAAAAAGTCCAATTTAAACCATTGGATAGCCCTAATCATGACCGATTCTATCCATGAAGCTTGGCCAAAAAATGATGAATATTTTTTTTTGAATTTGAACTATTTAAGCTGAGGAAAGCGTGAGATACACTGTCTTGTACACGCAAATATAAAAAAACTATAACTACATGAGAGATGAATGCTTTAAAAGTGACAAAATATTTTCACTAACATGATACTACTTGGATAAAGAAACTAATGAGGTGCAATTACGAAAATTTAATCCTCGCAATTACTATAATTAATTATTCTATTCACGAACAATTTAATTACCACCTAGAGGAGGTCAATTATCCACTTTAATTGCACTCATTATCCCATCAAGTTAAATAGACTTGATAATTATAGTCCGTGTAATGCCTTTAAACTAGGAAAACAGACAACTTATAAGACTCAAATATAGTCCAATTTATAGAGACTCACGATAGAGGATCATCTTCTTGGACCTTTTTGTCTTTCAACTGATAAAAGCCGCTCTCCTTAGCAAAGCGAAGTCTGAGGGGAGGAGCGACAGGAGACGATTCACTCTTGGTCAACGGATTGGACGTCAAGGAGACAGACAGAGGATTGGAGAGGTCATCATTCATTTCAAATTCATCCTCTTCAAATGCATAGGGGTCCTTCTTCTGGTTCTTAAGGTTTATGTTTTCATTATCAGTGCTTTTTTTGGAAAGGGAGGACAGTGGTTTCTCAAAGAACTCGATATCCGTTACCGAAGTGTCTTCGGAAAAGTTTTCCGACACATCATCCAGCGGCTGTTCCCGCTTCCTATCAGCGCTGGACGATTTCTGGAGGATAGAGACGACTTCTTTATCTGTCGTAATGTCGAGTGGGGTCTGATTGTTTTCATTCTTTAACGAGGGATTAGCTCCGTAGCGTAAGAGGTACTTGACAACTTTTATATGGCCGAGACGGGCGGCGTCGTGAAGAGCGGTATCCCCCTTTCCACCAGTAAGATTTGGATTGGCCTTGTGCTTCAAGAGGTAGACTACGATGCTGGTGTAGTTCCTTATACTGCATTCGTGGAGGGCACTCCAGCCGGCGTAGTCTTGTTCATTGACATTAGCACCTTCCTTTATCAATGACTTGATTGCATTAAAGTCCCCCTTCTTAGCCATTTTAATGAGAATGGTTTCTCCAGTAGAGTTTCTCTTGAAAATTCTCTTCTTTTCATCAATTCTCTTGGAGATGGCACTTGATTTGGATGATATTGAGCAGGACGAAGAGTTGCTGGAGTTTGAGGAGATTCCATTGTACATAATTTTGGGACTGTCCTTGTTGGAATTAGGGCTTTCTGATTCTATTTATATGCATTAAATTTCAACATACCGTCTCTATTAGAAAGCGTCTCCATTTGTTTAAGTAGAGCAAATTGTTGTCTTTCAGACATAGGAAAATGGCTAGAATTCTTGCTGGATTTTGATACTGATTCATCAAATCTTTCCTTTTTATTAATTGAACTCGAAGATGCTGAAATTAAATTGGTAACCCACATGTTTTGCATCGACGATCAGGCTTCATTTGTCTGTTTTTGACGCATCAATATTAAATATTTGAATAATTTCGTCGATTTATAACAAGATAAAATAATATTTTTTACTTGATTTGTTTTAATCAACTAAAATCAGCATCCTATAATTAACCGAGTTTTTGTAAATCTTCTTCTAAAATGTCCGAAATTTTCTTATTAGAATCTTTCACCAGAGCTTGGATATTTTTCCTATTAAAGTTTCAACTAGAAATTCTATAATTTATATTCAATTCCCTTTTTATTAGGAAAAATGATGTAAAATTGAATCACAAAAATTAGGACGATCGGACAAGGAATTTTTAGAAGACTTGGAGTTTTTGAAAATCATTTAGTCATAATTCTCTGCACTGATTGTAGTTTGTAAGCTAAAGATACTCCGATAACCTGTTCAATTAATTTAAATAACTTGCCTTAGTTAAGCTGAACAGCAAACAAAAAACTCCAGAATATGTGAACGTTTTCGTAATATAAGGTTTTATCGTATCCCAACAGTAATTATTCACACACGGACAAGCATCGTGCATTACTCCATTTTCTATGCAACACAGGGATTTTGAATTTTCGCAACATTTGAGCTGAAAGAATGAGTTAATTTTTGAATTACTTGAGCGTATATGCAAGGTGGTGAGGACATTGGATTACTTCGATCAAAATCTACTCTTTCTAGACCACAACACTGAAAATGCTTCATCATATCGATTTTGGTTTCGTTGCTACTCTTTGACCAGGCTTTTGAAACCAGTTCATGTTGTTGGCTCATTTTCAAAGATATGCTAGCACATCCAAGGGAGAATTCGACAATAAAGACCGTAAAAAGTATAACTGTATACTAGATTGTCATTAAGTATTAACTTCTTACCCAAAATATGTAGCTATTTCTTCTTTTATATATACCAATTACACCAAATATTGCTAGGAATATCAAAAATATACCGCATAGCAATATTCCTGTAAAGATATTGAAGCTTGCAATGTAGGAGCTTAATTTTGAATAACAGGCAATCGAAATGAAGAATATTCCAATAACCTTTAATAAATTAAATTTTAACCTACAAAGTAGAAAGTATTCAGAACGAGTAAGAGAATTCTAGTTATTGCAAGAGATTTAAAATCATACATTTTGCCTCTTCAAGTATCAAGATTGAATATTGGATGATTAAAACAACTTGTAAAGTTTAACTAGGAATAAGGACCTGAAAGTCAGATAAAAAGAAGAAGATAATTATACAGTAGGAAAAATAACCAATCTTTTCCCTTTTTGGTAAAGTTGTTAAATATCATTATAGTGAGTGAAAATAAAATACGCTTTTTTGTTTGATATATAAAACATTTAAAGATACGAAGTGATTTGTTGTTGGATTTATAATTTTCCTTAATATTGCAGAATGTACGCCATCTTTAATAAAAGCGAATATGAATAGCAAAAAGGACTCAATATAAAAAAGTTAACCCCTGGTCCTTAGTAAAGACTCCTTACATAGACACCAATTAGTACCAGAAAAGTTTCTATAAAAACATTGTGCATATCCTAACAGTCAAATTCAACTCAGTGGTTTATGAATCAAAATGTGTATATTAAATCAAATAAAATGAAAAAAAATCGGATATAAAATTGATTGATGGTAGTAGTATTTTTCTGTTCTACAGCTGAAGTAAATGATTGAATTTATCTAGGTTGATGTCGACGGCTTTTTCTTCGTGTTTAATTTTAATGAATTTAATAGTATTTTGTAGGTACCTGATGTTTAAAATGGTCGATTGATCCTTCTCCACTTGCTTGAGTAGGGAAGCAATCTTTTCAATTAGTTCTTCAATCTGTTCATTTGTAACAATGCTAGAGGTCTTTAGGCGATAATTGATGTAATAGTTGAGAATGTCAATCTTCAATTGTGCCTGCACACTAATTCCCATGCACTCATTGGATATCTCCAAGGCCTTTTTGAGTAATAAAATCAATTGCTCTTCATTCTTAATGATGGACCCGACTTCCTTGTCAACATTCCAATAGAGCCTAGTGCAAAGCATTATCGCCTTGGCTTGATCCGGCTTCCTGAGCAAATGATTGGATGCCCTGAAGCATTGCTTTTTGAGCACATTGAAGCCGTCCTCTTCCATATTGGATATCATGGTCATTGTTGAAATGATGAGGGTGAGGGCGACATTTTGGGTCTTGCTGTCAATGCCGCCATCTTCACTGAGGACGAAGGAGTGAGAGATGAACTCGTAGACGAGGTTGCTTCTCCTCTTAAAGTCAATCTTGTCAATATTCACAGCACTGTCGAGGAGGAGGCGTATGGCAGTCTCGTGGTTAGATGTGTTTATTAGTCGCTTGATGCAGGTGTGTATGAAGTTGATGCACCTGACGATACTCTCTTCCCATTGGTCTCTCTCGGGGGAGTCAGTTTCAAATTTCAACTTGTTCAAATGTCCCAAGTTACTATTCAGCTACATTTAAAAAGAGATATTAATTATTTTAGACGTAAGATCAGTTCTTAAAAAAGTCAAACATCTGTGAGAAATACTCTTCTTGATGAAACTCAGAGTGCGTTTTCTTACAAAGAGCCTAGTTTACTTTTATTGGTGTCAATATTTAAGCTCATTTAGACCTGGTTGATAACAGTTAATTGTACCAAAAAGCTGTAGAGATTTGGGCCTCATCATCAAGATAAAATAACTATTGTTAAAAAATAAAGTGACAATTGGTGACAATGATGGTTGCTCGAATAATTCATAAAGAAAGTAATTTTTTGAGTCTTCTGGTAAACTACAAGAAAATTTTGATAGAGATCACTAAACAGAATGAGTTCTCTAACTCAAATAGAACTCTCAATGACTCAAACACGACGAAATAATGATTACTTACTTGAAATACAACCGCTGGGAATGTATTAAAGGCGACTAGGTCAGCCTCGGGATGGTTCTGTTGGATAATGTTCTCATCGGATATTACTTTGGTCTTGGAACAGGCGAACCTTATGAGAGAGTTGGCGGTTGTTTCGATAAACTTGCCATTTTCAATGCACTCATCAAGATTCTCCGGCCTGCTCTTTCCTATGAGGTGGATGCAGCCAGAGATGAGGGCCATCTCTTCAATAAAGATTTCCTCGTCTTCTTCTGATGTCTTGTCATGATCGTGGGATGTTATGATTCTCATTAGATTCAAGAGACCGTCCAATTGACACTGGCTGACAATTCTTGAGGCGTTTATTGCTAGAAAAAGATTAATCTTCTTTAATCCAAGTTCTTACTGTGTGAACGAATATGAGAATTCTTATTGAAAGTGGAGCCACAGATAGAGTCACATGGATTCTATCATGTATTTGCGTTATTTCCTATTTGTAAACAATTTCGGAATTATTAAGGCTACCCAAATGTGTTTTTCAATTTAAAAAAAAATTTGTCATTGAAATCAGTGATGAGCAAATTAGTCGGTTTTTTCAAGTAAGAAATTCCCTGGATTTTACAGCTATGTGAAAAATGTGCATTTGTATTGCCATTAAACGCCAATGAATATTAATTTATTATTTTGGCCGAGACAGTACTCTGAGATATTAGATAAAAATTGAACCTCAAACAAGGTGTTTCTAGCTTGTGATAAAAAAAGAGAAAAATTACATTCGCTCGCTGTTTTCTCTCCTTTGTACTCAGCATGATTTTTCTCCCTGAAACTCCTCATAATCTGCATTGCACAGCTGCGCTTGGAAGTTTGAGAGTCGAGAAGATCAACCAGCGACTTGTATCCGTCCATTTTAAAGATGTCATTAACGGAGCAAAGGGACTTCAAGGGGATCATGAGGTTTAAATTCGACATTCGATGTGAGAACTTGTGATGTTCCTCTATTGAACTTTTCTCAAGGCCGATGATGCCACCATCGAGAGGCAGCTTCAACAGGGATATCACTTCGTTAGTTAGGGTGGTGTGGGACTTGAGACTAAAAGATATTCACGATTAAAGCTTGAAGGAATATGTAGAATTTTCTGAAAAATATGCATTTCATGCCTAGAATTAAGCGCCAAAGAGACAAAGTATTAAAACAGTAATTACGGCGGTACTATCAAGTATGCTGAGACCGCATTTGACATTTTGAATAATGCCTACTCGCGAGTAAACCTTTTGAGATTATTTTTGTATTGAGATACCTTTAGATGGAGGTAACTAAAACACAAGTGCTGATATTGTAGCCAGTTTAAGCTAATTTGATAACTTTTTATTGTCAAATTTGGTCTCGGCGTAATCGATATGTAAGAATACTTTAAAAGATGATAATTCTATCATCAAACTCTTGGCCATAGAGTGTTGGACGTTTTTCAAAGAGTTATTTTCGAGAGCATTAATGCTGGAGACATATTCTAAATATTTTCCCTTATGTACTCAGTGAAAGTGTGTACTACTCACCACTCGAATCCGATTCTCTTGATTAGGATGGCAGCACATTTGAGGCAATAATCAATTAGATAATGACAAGACTCTCCTTCAATCAGATACATTGCCATAGAGGCCAGGTGATGATAAATGACAGCAATATCACTAGGCAATAGGCCTTCACACGTCAACTGCTCTGGCTTGACGTGCCACAAGAGTTTCCCGATTTGCCTAGCCAAATACCCAATAATAAGCCGTTTGTCTTCAAAGTCGGTGGCCTCCTTGTCGAATGCCATATCCTGGATGTACTTCCATTGGGGATCTGATTCGTTCATCATGACATCTACTGAATTCTTCTTCAATAAGGAGGACTGGTTGTTCTCTTCACTATTTGCGACAATCATCGATAGACGGTTAATGAGAGTGCAGACTATTTTTCTAATCTTTACCTCTGGCACGACACTCATGCAAGCTATGAAAATTTCATCTATGGTTTCCATGTGAAATTCGTCAGGGAAAACCTAGAGATTGAAATACAGTCAAAAATATTATGATTCTTAAGAAATAATTAATACAGAAAGTTTTTAACATTTTTTTTATGATGGGATATTTTTATAATAATTAAAAATCAGTCACCCTTAAAGTTCCACTTTGACCTAGATTATATTTTCGATATATTATTAAGAGAAAACAATGAAAACTCGATAAAAAATAATTTAGCAGAGATTTTTGAAAAATTTTACAGGAAAAGTAAACGTGGAAATTTTAAATTATAATGTTTGAGCGCCATTCAAATGGTAAATTAAAGCCCATAAACTTGTAGAATGGCATGATGAATTTCGGGTGTAAAAAAACCAATTAGATAATATTAATTTAAAATATAACATAATGAAAATGGTGTATCTAATGAAAGCAAAGGTACAAGGATGCAAAAAACAGCTAGAAATTTCAAGGAATACTTTGGCTATCTTGAAAATGTATGAAAATAACTCTGACGTACTTGAGTGATGATTTCCAAGAGATACTCTTGGGCTAATTTGTCTCGGCATTGTGAAATTTGATTCATAATGTGGGGCAAGACAAACTAAAAGCAGAGTTAATTAAACAAACATACACTCTTGTAACAATCAATGTCAAGGGACTCAAGTTGAGACAAACGAGTGAGATTAGTACCGACTAGGATCTTTAATTCATCACGTTCCCGTTCCCTCTTGAGTTTCTCCTTAGACAAGCCTTGATATTGCATTCTAACCCAGAGCTTATTCATCTCTATCAGATTGGATAAGATAAAGTTGATGCTATCGTAGACATTTAGATCCTCTTCCCCACGGTTATCCACTTGACCCAAGACCTTTTCATAGCGATCTCCTTTGCGATCTGGTAGGAGAGTTTTATCTATCAATTGAAGAAGGTATGCTCGCAAGAAGAGCCCTCTGATTGGATGCTGAGCGCCCCGGCACATTTCAACGAGATCGTTTAGAATCTCAATCTTTGAGTAATCAGAGCACTTAATGTACACAACTCCAACTGTAACGAGAAGGTATCTGGTTAGAGGTTAAGTGAATTGAATTTACAGTCTAGGTAAAAGTTTCTCAGAGTATTGAGCCATTTCGTAGAGGTTTTTAACCTTGTTTCCTTTTTTGAATTCATCTTGCAAATACATGCTGAGAATGTTTAGCTTGTTACAAACGAGAATATCTTTAAAATATTAGGAATAAAATATATTACAAAGCCCATAGTATTCCTTGGGAGGAATTCCAGAAATGCAAAGTTCACTGCATATATCGATGGCACATTTGAACGCTCCTTTGAAATTGGAAATATTCTGAGGAATTAATAGAATCAACAAACTAGCTCATTTTGCATCTTTTTAGAGTTAATACTGATTCTGTAGTCGCAGTCATCGATCAACGAAGAATTCATGATTCGAAATTACGCGAAAGTGTGATTATTTTAAACATGAAAGTATTTGAATTATTTGGTGATTCTTAAAATAATTTAATTAGTAATCATTGATTACTACATAAAAATCAATCGTGGAATTTTATGAGTACCATTAAGATTTATGGAAAGTTGGGAATTTCAGTAGGGATACTAACTTGCAAGTATCGACTCATAAATTAACTATTTAATAGAAATTATTCTAGATAATTTTGCTTTTATAAATTCATAATTACAAGTAAATGTCGATTGTATTGAAATCGAGCATAAAATTAAAAACTAGGCTATTTTATCAGATAACCAAAATGTAATGAATGATTCTATGAAAATAAAAGATCGGATATTTGCAATAATTTCGAGGTTGAAATATTTTAAGAATGAACCCTTGACAAGTGACTTACCCTGGGCAAAAATTAATATCTTAGTGATTGCACAAAGAGAGAAATAAAACGAGGAAATAATTTTATCAATTTTGAATGAAATGAGAATTTATTTTCAACGTTTGGCAATCATTTTTAATTGTGATCTTTTCATTTTGCGAATTTTGGATGGGTCGGATATCTAAGAAAAATTACAAAGAATAAAACTTACGGGAACAAAGACTTCTGATTTCTTGGAATTAGCTAATTTTTGTTCTTTTTTCTTTTCCTCTCGAAGTCTTATAGTTTCTCTTTTCTGAGATCTTATTGTTTTTCTTGACTTATCCATTTCTCTTAGCTTGACTAATCTTTCTTTCTCAGTCTTTCGCTGTGAGTATGATTTCCTGATACCAATAGGTTGGTTCATAGCTGAATGACGCTTTGTTCGTACATTTTTCCATATACGTCCCGAAACTGGGGTACCCCTAACTTGAGGGATTTCTGATTCAGGCATTTAACGATGTGAAATTTAAAATAGTTATCATTTGAAACTGCACTTTCCCCCATAATATGGTCGAATTATTGTTTTAACTAATATATTTTACAAAATATTATTCATGAACAACTCAGAAGATGATTTTCAAGGATTTGATAGCCTTAATTCAGAAAAGCTTAAGGAAAATTTATACGCTAATGGTCTTTTCACACCAACTGAGATTCAAAGGAAAACTATAAACAACTTGATTATAAGGAAATCCTTGATTATTTCAGCTCCGACTGGTTCGGGAAAGACCCTTTCATATTTAATTCCTTTAATTGAGAATCTCGATGCTAAAATGATTGAAAATGAAGATTCTTTATTCTCCATCATTCTCGTACCAACGTATGAACTAGCCAAGCAGGTTTGGAGAGAGACAATCAAAATCACAACTGGAATCCTTTCACAAAATAATATTTGCTTCATTAGCAAAAAGTTGACCAAGTTTAGCAGCGAAAATAACAGATTTTCAAAGCTTATGAAAGAATTTAAATCTGTCAAAATTATAATCAGCACACCCTACCGGATTCTCTCGTTTCTTTCAATGTCTTTATTCGATCTCAAATCTTTATCCTATCTGATTGTTGATGAGTGTGACAAGATGACTGAGTCAAACATGTCAAAAGCCTCCAATAGTAAGAAAAATGACTTTCTCGATCTAATCCAGGATATAATCGCGAATATTGCCAAACAAAAGGATAAGAATTTGAAAAATGTTTCATTTTCGTTTTTCTCAGCCACCACGGAAAATAGTGAAGACATTATTGAAAAATTATTCCAAGATATGAAGGTCCAAGATTTCATGAAAATCAAAGTGAAATGCACCACAATAATCCCGAAGTCAATTACGCAAAAGTTAAAGTATTGCGCTACTGAGGCCGGAAAGCTATTTGAAATAACATCGCTACTTTTGTCGCCACAAGGTATTCGATATCCCTGCCTCATCTTTCTCGAATCCAGGGAACGTGCCAAGGATATTTTTGATGAGATTTCCGCTCTCAAGGTCCCGATTCTCTTCAATTTCATATCGAGCAATCAGTCTGAAGGACAGAGAGATGAAATTATAAACTCCTTCAGAGATGGCCGGATTAATCTTCTCATTTGCACCGGGCTATTGGCGAGAGGTTTGGATTTTAAAGTAAATAGATTGAATAATCATTTTAGAATGTTTGCTCTGTAATTAACTACGACGTTCCAGTGACGCAAGAAGATTACATTCACAAAGTTGGAAGGACCGGCAGGGCTAATTCATCTGGCTTCGCGATAACCCTATGGACTGACGCTGACCTCCCCCATATGAAGCCTGTTATCGATTTAATTCGCAAGAGTTCCGATAAATTAAGGGTAAGAATTAATTCTTATTTCCATTTTAGGATGAGTATGAAGAATTAGAAAGATTGGTCGATAATTGGCTCAAGAATAGAAAGGAGAAAATTGTAAAAAATAGACCAGAAAACAAATCTGGAGGTCAGTTCACGGTAACCAAGCGTCGGGGAGAGAGGAGGCTGATAAAGAAACTCGATAAGAAGCGTAAAATCGATCAAGAATGCAGGTTAGTAAACATGACTAAATCTATTTACCTGGTCATAATTATTCTAATTTTAGCCTAAACACAAAGATCAGACCATGGGTTCCTAACAGGATGAAAATAAAAGAACTTCCTGCATCTCGTTGCGAGAAGAAAAAAGAATGAATTATAAATTTTTTTAAATAAAGTTAACAAGAATAATTTCTCGTATTACAATTTAAAAAATCTTAAATTTTGAATTTGAATTGTTACCGGAAATTATTAGTTTAAACAAAATAAAATTTTTTTTTCAAAATTATAATGAGTAAAATTCTATTCGTAGGTTTATGAGAATTAGCTTATATATATTCGAGAAAATGTTTAATACAACCTCCAAATCCTTAATATCGCAGACAATTCATTTTATAAAATACGTTTATAATTCAGCCAATATAAATCGAGATTTAGCCAAGTAGATATTTTTACGGATTCTAACTTATTATGCGTATTTAATGTCAGAACAACCAGAGGTGAGCATTTCAAAAGAGCCAGACTACTTTGACCTGGAGTTGGTGATAAAAAGATGGGCTTTGGAAATATTCTCAATAACCCTCTCAAAAGAGCATGCAAAAATTCCCCAAGATGCCCTACAAATGAACCAAGACTGGAAGAATGTTGTAATTGTCAGAGAGGATCCAGTATACCACATGACTGAACCTACTAAAGTACCCGGTTGTCAGACTCTATTTAGTACAACGTTCATGAATAGATCGGACCTAGAACAGTCCTACTCCATACAAGTGGATAGAACAACATGTTCCTCAGCTGAAGTGGAAATATCAAAGGGTTACATCACTTCTAAGGAAGTAGGATTTTCCCTAAAAGTTGGTTTCTCTCAAAAGAAATCTTTAATTCTTTTCTAACATTTTTACCTTAGCTACCAAATGAAATAGTCGAGGCTAACGTGGGATTTCAAAGAGTTGTGGAATTGAGTAGTGCCAAAAGACAGGCAGTCGACGAAGAATTGTCATGGGGGATTAATTCGACTATAGTCGTCAAGCCTAGACACGTTGCAGAAGCTTCAGTGAGTCCCATATTCTATGAAAACTATTTTAAAAAACTAATCAAAACTATCGCATTTTAGGTGATAATAGAGGAGGAAGAAAGGACAACAAAATTCACAGCACTCACTTCACTAAGAGGGCCGATAAGGGTCGTTTTCACAGATTCCTCAAGAAGTAACGCTTTCGTAAAAGTTGTCGAAGGTGACATTGGCACAATTATCGAGAAGAACAAGAAAGTGGGAATGCCCGGGTCGAATGAGTCCCAGCCGACGGTCACAATCGAAAAGTCATCTACGAACGGGAGAAAGATTGCCTACCTCGAAATGACGGGGACCTGCAAGTTTAGATACGGCATTAAGCAGGTTGTTGAGGTATCACAAGAACCGTTGTAGAATTCCTAATGCTTTATTATTTCAATACATAAATTTTACTTTCTTTTTAAATTCTCATTCAACTACTCCACACTTCTTTTTCTAGAAGGGCGTACACCTAGTTCTAAAAGTCGCCATAAATAAATGCTTAGTTGACTTTTTTTGATAAATAATAAGATTAATTTTCAACCTCACACAGTTTATTCCCAAATGCTTAAACATTTTAAATTTAAACTTGATAACAATTATATTTAGAACGAGATTTGTAAATACTTCCTTGTCGAAAAATTTGACTCTTATAAAAAAGTAAAGAAAGCCTCTTTACCAGAAAGCCGTGGTTTACACTACACATTAACATTCTTTATATAAAAGCACGAAAAAAAACAGATTTTATTGAAGTTGGTTATTTAAACCCCACATAAAAACCCTACCTTGCTTACCAATGCAAATTAATCAGAAGCCAATTATCAACAAACACAGTCATCTGATAGTCTATGATAAATCAAGCGAAGGAAGAAAATGCGGATTTTAAAAACTCTAAATTTGAAGTTTCAAGGCTGATACAGAATTTTGCGCCTAGAATAGTTAATAATTATCAAAAGGAGTTTTTAAATTAAATAAGCAATGAGTTTGAACTCTGTAAGCAAAAACTGTTTTATTTTAAACTTGACATTGCAATTTTATCCAAAATAAAGAAAAACGTTGGTGAGAATTATGTACGAGTGAGTGTACAAGAAATTTGATGAAAAGGAAACTCAAACAAGTGTCCTACAAGTGTGCTTTCCTCTAACCTCAGAGGTACTACAAAAAGAAACTAAATGTATTCATCATGCAACAACATATTGGCCTTGATACTTGATTTATATCTATACTACTTTATCACATATTACTAATGCAACTTGTTCTTTGGCATAAAATACTACTCCTGTTGTAACATTTATCAAATTCATTCATAATATTTCTCTCATAACGTGGTCTGTGAATCATTCTCTAGCCAATATCTTGTACATATCCTTCTCTCTCTCTCTCTCTCTCTCTCTATTTGGGATAGCAAAGATATTGATGGAGGGAAAAAAGTAATTTCCCTGCTATAAATGAAAGCAAAATAAACCATTTTTTATTCATCTTTCATTCGTGTACCTGTCCTAAGCGAACATTTGCAAAGTGAAGAATCTGGGAAGTTAGTAATTTTGGATAATATAAAAAACAAAACATATTGTGGTTTTATCGATTTTCTCATCAAGTTACTGTATAGTTCATAGTCCAAAGGGAATCGTTTGTGAGGTTATTCGATATTTATTGATTCATTTGTACGTTGTGTATTAGTAATAATTTTTTTCAAGAGGCTATTCGAGTGTTCCCTCTAATAAATGTCAGTTTAGGTAAGGTAGACTACATATAATGCCCACATTAGAATGTGAAAATAATTGATTTTATATTTTAAAGCAGCATTCGGAGCATTTTTTGCTAATTAGTAGTAAGTAACGTAAAAAACTGCCCAGTTGGTTTTAAGCCTGTGTAAACCCAGGGTTTTTAGATCTAATCATTTTTAGAGTTTTAAGGTTTTGCAGATAACTACTAACGATCGAGCACATCTAGGACTGTAAGAAGACGTTGGCTAATTGTGTAAATAATGATTAACTCACAAAAAAAGACTGATAACAATATAAGCAAAATTAAATTGTGTTTGTAACTCGATACATATTCACGAGTGTAGTAACGAATGAATAGCTCAAACAATGAGACATTTCTGGTTTTATAATGCAATTCTTTTCATACTTGACAGTCGGAATCGATTTGTATCCGGTAACCCAACCAACCTACCTGCTATTAAATGGATTGAATGTTCAGTTGAAAAATGAAAAGAATAAAAACCGAATACATAATTCTTTGAACAGACTGCATTTAAATAACTGCACTTCACTTGT
This sequence comes from Gyrodactylus salaris, assembly GCA_000715275.1. Taxonomy (NCBI): domain Eukaryota; kingdom Metazoa; phylum Platyhelminthes; class Monogenea; order Gyrodactylidea; family Gyrodactylidae; genus Gyrodactylus; species Gyrodactylus salaris. The sequence continues at coordinate 17,433 of JJOG01006154.1, forward strand.
TGACTAAGCGATTCTTATCAAGTCTCTTGGATAATATTATTAGCAATAAAAATGCAGAAGAACGCTTAGCTACCAAAGTTGCAAAGTTTTATTTCCTCCAAAGAGAAAATATAAAAATCAATGATAAACTCATTAGAGGAAGTCGTGATAATTTGTGTGTGTGTGCGTATAGGGCGATGTGAAGCGATTAGGAAGGGCGGTAAACAAAAACTATTTGATGCTTACGTTAAACTGAGAGATGCCAGGAAGAGCCATTGAGAAGGAATCCAGGGGTGAACTTAATTCAATTACCAAATTTCTAGGAGTTTGTTTACTTCGTTTTTCGGAGGAGTTAAGGTTAAACCAAGGCTGGAGGGGGCCTCATTCTTGGCAGCTTTCCAGACTCATTAGCATGCATATCTAAAGTTTGTTTTTCATTCTGAAATGCTTTTGTAATTAGAAAAGATTAAATTAGTTTATTCCGTTAGTAAGGCGGCAAATTTCCTATTATCTTGTAGCTTCAATTCAACTCCTGATCGAGATTGCACAAGTTTTAAAAGACACGTGGTATTAAAGAGACTCTCAAAAGCAAAAGCTTTTCAAGGCCGTCCAAAGATTATATCGATTCGGAGAAGAGTTGAATAATTAAATTATTTTTCTGTATATTTTCAAGCAATAAACTTTTAAATCAACATAAACAATTCAAATGAATTCAACATGACTAGTGCTTGTAGGGTAGATATTAGAATACAACGTTGTAGATTGATTGAGAGATGTAGAAAAAACTGTTTGGATTAAACTCATCAATCTCTTTGAAAGTACTAAAAAACTTTATATTATCAACAACAAATCTGTTTCCAGTTTGACAAGCTTTTTCGAAAGTGACATTCAACCTTCATTTCATCACCATGGTTAAAATTATATATTATTTTATTGATTCATATTTATAAAATAGAGGAAAAATTAATACTACGCATCTCTGAGCATATCGATAGATTTTCGGACGTGTAGAGATTTAGAATGGAAAAATGCCCAAGAGATTTATCGTCTACATCGATCTGATATATATATTTATTTTGATGATGAGTAATTTGAGGAACAGATAGTGATGAGAAATTTATCCTAATGAAAAATCATTATTTCTACAATAATAAAATATTTCCTAATAATATTAAATATGCGTAGTTGTAGAATTGAGAAAATATTGAATGAATGAGTACAATTCAGTACACTCCCTTCTCCTAGGATACGTGATGGACAATTACTCATTTGAAATTCTTTTAAATTGGAAAGAAAAACTGAGTAGAGAGATTTGCGTAGCTGTGAGATGGAATTCATAGAGGGGAAAAACACACACAAAATATTTCACACATCCCTCTTGCTGTAAAAGTACTCTTTAAAACGTCTCTTTACTTACTAGTAATGTGTAGGATATATTTATAAAAATAAAATTTATACATTTTTACAACAGACGCTGATCGACTATATATTTTTTCTAGGAATGAAATGATGAAAATAGGGCTCCTCTAAAAGTCTTTGTCCCAACCAGTCATGTCGTCTGGCACGTTGACATCCGACTCTTGGGGATATGAATCGAAGTTGCTGGTGTCAATTGGACTCTTGACCTTTGGAGAAAAGGCAACTTTAAAATAATCCACATCAGAGGTGTCAAACCTACACAAAAACAAATATGATCTCAATAGTGCATGCTTCAATATCCTCCTTGATCTCTGCTAGAATAACCGAAAGAGACTAAAAAAGTTCATGTTTACTGAAAAAAAGTTTGCAAAAAGGTCTAATACCTCAGTATGACACCTCTGAATTACATTGATCCACATGCATTCTCATTCAATTATAATCGGTCGTTGTGTGTAAACTTTCCTAAATCTTGATACTCAGGGATAATTAAAAGAATCATTGAGCAGCAGGGAACTTTTATTGAATTTAATAAATACCAACTCTAGTTGTACCGAGATAATACCGACAATATTTATTTAACCTTTTGTTTCAGCCTAATTCAATTCTAGCTGATGCATAGTGAGATTAAAATATTTAGGTCGGCTCTACATTTAATTGATTACCCAACTGCGAAAGAACATTTAGAAAGAATATTTAATGAGCAAATCTGATAAATCTAATCCTTTGTTGATTCATTCCAAAAGAACATTCTCAAACCCTTCAAGTACATTCTTCTTGTCCTATAACCTTTAAGCGCACTAATAGGATATTCAAAAAGATTATGCGGTATTGAATAGAAAAAACTTTAACCATCAATTTTGTAGGAAATCTGTAGCGCACACACATTATATTTGAATGGGCATTAAAATAAATCAAAATGAAAAAATTGTCTAAGACGTCTGATTTTGTTAAATAATCGACAAAGATGATGTACATCAATAATGGCAAGCATTACTTTGTTTCAGACAGTGTTTATTTGATCAAGTGTATACACCGGTATAGATAGTTTGGCAATATCGATTTCAGGCATTAAAAGATCATTTCGAAAAAACAAGAAGAAATATTTTTAAATGATCATTCTAGCTTTGATTTTGTACGAGTAAATTATTCATTTCCCTTCTGTGAAGAGGGGACATCTTGTCCAGATGTTTTTCAAAGGAGGTTTTAATTAAAACAATGTTTAAAATCAAATGGGGATCGATGGAGAACCAAGCCATGTATAACAGTGCTTTTACAAATAAATATGATATAACATACCTGTGGCACGATAGGAGGAAGGATTTTGTGTAACCTTAAGGACTCCCATTCAAAGTTGTCGAACCAGGCGTGTGAGGCTATTTCCTTGAAGCAGCTCTTCCCATAGCCAATTCTCTCTGAGGCATTGTCTCTGAGAAGAAAAATTTAATGATAACGGCAATTTTTCAAGACTCAAAGAATCTCAATTTATAGACATGGAAATATTTGACTTGAAAATCTTCTGGTTCTGCTATTTGCGGCATAATAGCATTAGTGCATATAGTTAGGAAAATTAACGAAAGTTAGGAGTAGATTGGCTTTTTGAGTCCTGTGAAGTAGAGGGTGTTTGCTGGATGAACTTGAGACAGATTTATCAATGAGAGAGTGGGGTAGACTGTATATATTTAGTGCGAGAACGATGGTGATTTATCGACGGAACCCTGGGATGTGAATGAAGAAATTCCTTATTGTAGAACCTTTTTTCCCGAGTTTAAAAATATGTATTCTATCAAAAGAATGGGTTTGGGTAGAAATGGTTTGATGAGTTGGTGGAAGTGAGTTAGCTGATACTTAACTAAGACCGAGACTAGTGTAAGGTGAACGGAAAAATCCCCCGTTGGCCGAAGCTTCTCGAAACTTTACACCGAAAATGACACAAAAAGCCATAAAAATGCTCTCCTTGTAATAATTTATTTTTGTTAGATTAAAAATATTCAGACTTGAAAGAGAGGATACTTTTAGAAAAACTTGAAAGAACAAATGTAAATAATTGAAAATGATATTTTGTCTAACAAAATCTTGCCAAAATGATTGATCAATTAAAAAAACTAATTATCGTCGTGCACTTGAATAAGGTTCCTATATATAGTTCACTGTTGTTTCTTGCTTAAACATTAGACATAATGCTTATTGCAAAGGAAAATATTCAGGACAAACTGTGGTTTTGAAATAATCGATTAGAAATTATTTTAAAATATGGTTATAAAAAATTAATTGGATAAAATGAAAAAGAGAGTTAATTAGGAAATTTTAATTAACTAACCGACAAAGTTTCTTGATCAAATTCTGTTGATGTCGATTGATTTTCTTTGGAAAGTCGACGGAATCAATGCCTTTAAGGACGTTGTTGTAAATCTTCATGTGGTCATCTCCAACGAATGGCGGTCTTAATTAGAGTAAACAGTTGGGTCACAAGGATTGAGTCAAGATCCATAAAAAGTGAAAAAGGAGTCTGCTAACAATAAGTTCTGAAAGTACATCTACAAGAAAACCATCCATGAAAATGGAGTCAAGAGGGTAATGTAGATTGTAATTTGCACACTTTTGATGAAATTCTATCATTACTAGGCATTAGGGCACTGCTTTTTGAATTAAGATCAAGAGGAATCGCTTTAGATTGCTCAATTATATGATGAAGAACTAATTCTGAGGCTATTTCCATCTTTCGTGCGCTTTAAATCTATCTACTACGGTCGAAACTCTAATGTGTTAAAAATCCATTTACAAAGTAATTCAAATGGTCGCCATCGATTTTCTCGCCCTATAAAGGCTACTGAATGGAATTATCGATATATTCTATTCGAGCAAATTATTCCGCTCCTAAAGATGATCAGATTGTTTGAAAAATATTCTTCGTTTAGATTTCGAAATTCTGGTTAATTTTTAACTAGATATCGCGCATCAGCCACATCTTCATAACAAAAGGCTTTTAATTGAGAACGTTTCTTCTAAAGGATAGCATTTTTCATGTAGTTCCCAAATATTACTCCAATCTCTCACAAAATCTTTAGATAGTCGAGAAAATCCCGGCTTAAGTTTTGGCGCAAGCTCAAATTAATTTGAATACGATTTTCATACACAAACTATTTTTGGCCTGTCTCCAACACCTAGAATAAATATTTAAGACACAGTTCCTCGTGGAATCATGTCTAGATTACGATTGTTCGCGATCTAAAAGAGGTAAAACCAAAAAGCACCGACCAATAAAAGCAGAGCATGACAAAATTGGTGCAAGTTATAGAATTTAATGAAAAAAGTCGACATTAAATTATTTTAGTTAGTCTCAAATCAAAAGAGGTTAATTCTTGAACCATTGTAGTTAAGGATCTGGTTAATAAAGAACTCACGA
>JJOG01006156.1:0-27607 GCA_000715275.1 Gyrodactylus salaris
CAATGATGTGTTTCATAAGTTATTTTTGTACACCTAATTACCGCAATTATAAAATAAGTTGCTGCATTGAGGAAGACCAATGAAATTTAATCATAAAATTTATGTACCCTATATATATGACATGTAAAGGACTGATGAGTATGTCCGAAATATACGCGTTATCTCCCTAAAATTTTGGCATCGTCTTTTTCTTATGCAATCAATCCTTGCTGAGCTAAAATCGGATATTGCATCCTATCTGCAAATTTTTTCTCTCACTTATTACACAAAATCTGAGTTTAAATTAGTTCAAAGAAATCTCAGCTCATAAAAAAATTGTTACTAAGTAGGACACATTTTTCCCGTTTTTTTCATGATTCCTATATTAGAATGATCCAAAAACTTATCTGCCAAAATATTTATTGATTAACTTGAATAGTTCTTTAGAAAATTATGAATGAATTCTTGACATTCTATATACTACAATTAAAAACGTATCATAATTCTTTGAATTATTTAGTTCAAGAGAATATCTTGAGAAGTCTATCAGGGTGTCAAGTTTACGAATTAAAATAGCCAATGAGATTCTTTTAAAATGTATCTTATTAAAACGTAGAATTAAAATTAAATCAAGTTACCGAACCTCAATGAAAAGTTCAAGAAATCTTTAGTGCATATTTCTGCTGTTCGCTCAAGAGTTTTATATCAAAATTAGGAAAATAAAAGTAATTACCTGAATATATTCTTGACATCTTTGATCTCTCGATAGTCCCAGTCGTAGAATCTGATTTCATAATCCTCACCCGAGAACGGTTTATCGTACACCAAGTTGACAATCTTATTCGCCTCAACAAAGTCACTTTTCATCAATGTACCTTCTGGGTAGACTGAAGGTTTTCAAAAAGAATTATTATGGTTTATGGCTCTCTCCAAGTTCCCTCACTCTTTACATTCTCTTTGAGTAGGTAGGCAACGCAGGTTTTGAACATTTCATAAAAGAATTCATTGCAAATCTATTGAGGAAGGAGCCTTTATAATAATTAGCTTACTTCATAATAGGGTTTCATTCTCTCATACGGAAGTTCATTCCAGTCATAGGAGTTGCCGACGAAAAAGAACTTTGGATCAGTCTCCCTTGACTCTAGCAATCTCGAGGATGCGAAACGGAATGTTATGTAACCTAAGAGGTTTTGACTGGTTTTATTCTCACTATCGTAAATCTTTTACTCTCATGAGAAAAGTCCGTAATTTATATCTTTCCTCATACTTTTAGTGGAAAAACTTCTCTCAATGATTATCGACTCACTATTCTTGACCAACTTTGAATATTCTGAATTATAATTCGAGTCCAAGTTTGCTAAATAGGACGGTATGTACTCAGAAAATAGTTCAACATTATCTATGAGTAGACCCCTCGACCTTTCCAATTTGATCCGATCCATGGCCACTATTATGCCAAGGCCAGACCCTGTACATTGTACCTTTAGAAGAAATAGTGTTTACACCTCTTCGTCCATCTACTTACGAGTAGACTATATAAAATTACTTGAATTGTCTCTGCATTGAGATTCCTAATAGTAACCTGGTCCTCTTCCCTACTCAGTTCATAATTATCCTTCTTGATGACCTTGTCAAGTTGCCTGATATTCAAAAGTTCATTCTTGTCTGTTGAGTAATAGCATTCCCTCGTGTGGACATCATGGTAAATCTGAATAAAATCATTTGAGAACCCCCTACCTCATAATGGTTCTTCAGACTGAAGATGACCGCTATCGAAATAACTTGGGCCGAGGGTATTTTCAGGAATATTCCCTTTGTTACATGCGGATTAATGGTCTTTGCGTTGATAATTAAGGTGTTATTTTCGAGAAAGGGCAACTCCACAAGGCAGAATTCCCCTTGAAATGGAAACGCATAAGAGACGTTGTAGAAAGTCGAGACTATTGAACTGCCAAAGAGGAAGGCTTTGATGGTATCATTATCATTTATTACCTGTGCTGGTTACTAGATCGCTCCTTGCTAGATTGCGAAATATCAGCAAGAGTAAATATGTCTTGAAGAGTGATTTCATTTGAATTTCTATCTTTCAAGATTTTCTTTATTCAATTTATAGACTATTTTAAGGTTATATTTGCTCAGTTTCACTTAAGTATTTTCTAATGCTTTTATGTTAATCTCTGTGTTAAGAAAATTCAATTCTCATTCTTGCTTCTACTATTAAAAAGGAGCGAAATATCTGATATTTGGCGTCTGAATTAACTAAAGTTCATTGAAATTTAATAAAATTAACCAATGAAATTCCAGCATTCCTCTCGACCAATAAAAAACGAGAATTCTTTAAATTGCTTGGGTGAGAAGCAACCTTTTTACTCACTTCATTTATTCAACAAAACGCAAGCTGAAATACCGTTGACCTCTCTATTCATGATCCCAAAACTCCTAAATAGACTATTCGAAGTAATCTCAGACTACGAGCTGGTTTTATTAAAGTTAATTTTGATTTAGTTAAAGCAACCGGTCCCAATTCTGCATTTGACTTAGTACTCCAAGGCTTTATGTCGTCTTCCAATTAATTATTGTTTCAAAACTACAAATTTTATGACCGTACATATGACTTGGAGGTATTACTACCAAAAAAGTATTGCACCTTTCGCATTATTTATTAAATAATTATTTATGATTTTTACAGCCTCTCAGTATTTCCGAAGTGATGCATTTGTAATAATCAAAGGATGACACAAGACAGAATCTGACAAATTTGCAGTGTAAGCCCCTCTTCCGGACTTGTAACATTTATTTACTTTTTTTCATTCTTAATCCTATCGTCCACTTCTGTGAAAGACAATCAGGAGGTGGGCGTGGACTTTTTGTCTTGTCTTATTTTATAGCTAGAAACTAGGATATGCATGACATTTTTGATCTCAACAGCTTAGTGGAGAGTTCACTTAATGAACACTTGAATCTAGGAATACTAGAAATGACCATGTACTCAATTGATATCGAAAATACAATTTAATAATAGACAAATTTTTTATTGAAAAAATTGAACAGCGTCCGCCTTACGAGCCACAGCCATACACTCGAATGAAAAGCAAGTCACTCATATCATGAATTCCTCTTCTATGGTACCATGCCAACCAAGATGGCCTATTGATCTTGTTGGAGTTGGTGAGTAATTTAAAGCAATAATCAAAAATAAGACTAAATGAAATCCACTCTTATTTTTGCTTTAAATTCTCTGAATAATTTCAACAAGATTAATAGGCAATTTTAGGTGAATTAAACGATCGATAAAAAATGCTCTCTCTAGCCGCATTATTTTTAAATCTAGTTTCAAATACATAACATAATCTTTAAATTTCGATCAAATTATAAAGAAAAAATGATTAGAGAGGATAGCATTATGATCGAAAAACCACCATAGTTGACAGAGTACCACAGACAAATGATGAGAGCTGAGTTTCCAATATTACTTCATTAATTGATATTATTTTCAGCTTAAAATACATCAGTATTAAGTTTTTTACAACATGAGATTCCTGGCATTGGATATGGAGTTTCAATGGTTAACCATTTAATAAAAATTAGAAAGTATGTGCATGTTTTTAATGAGGTTTCAGTAGACAAAGTGATTTGATAAATATAGAAACATCTAGATCATTTTTAATTGGAACCCGACTCTCATCAAAGAGGAAAACAAAATACATGAGACCCACTCTTTACTCGGAAACGGCCGGGACTCCCCTGCATGCCGTGCCGTTGGATAGCACGAATACATTTTCGACTCTAGATTAGCTCAATCGGATTTTTACTAGACTGAAAAGATTTCTCCTTTAGATCAAGTTGATAAGAACTCTGAACCAGATTATGGCTATTAATCATCGAATGATTTTTACTGAGATTCTCAAAGAGATTGGAAAGGGGCTAGAAGTGAAATGTAATTTGAATTTTATCTCAATCCAGCCCCTTTCACAACATGACTCAAGATGACCTAATGAGAGGATGATTAATAGAGCTGGAAGAAATCTCTTCAGGACCCCTACGTCTCTTAAAATGTAACAAACCTTTATTCGGCTGGCCAGGTTCAGCATGATCTCGTGAGTAACTAGTAGAGAAGGATTTAAAGAAAATTAGACATTATTGTGTTGCTTACTATTTTGCAAGTGTGATTATCTGTAAAAATGAATGAAAATTAATAAAAAGTTTGGGTTGCTATTGATCAAGATTTCACAACTCACTCGGGGACTACATATTTGATGTCTGGTGCTTCTAGACGATTCCTGCTCTCGTCATGCAGCGTTACAAGAAAGGTCTGATCAATAGGCTATAAGTTGTAAAAGTGTGTCGCGTGATCCCTTCGTAGTTAAAACAGATGAAATGATTTTGATTTGTTAGAAATAAGTGTCTGTCCCTCGCTCATCGATGCATTGAATTGTGAAAGGAGAATGACTATTTTTGATCGGCTGTGCTCACAATAGTTTCTACACCCCTAATTAGCAATTTAGCCTATGACTCATAATTCAGCAATCAGCTAATGTTCACCTCTGTCTGCACCTCTTTATTTCATGAAGAATTGGAACATTTTCGAGACAAAGATTTACAAAAAAGAAAAACCAGAAGGAGTCAGGAAAATTGAATTCTTATTAGACTTGTTTTAAGAATCTACATTCAAGTTGAAAATATGAACTAGACCGGTAACATATCATTATTCTCTAAAAGATCTTGAATTATGATCAATGGAAAATCGATCAAAACTAAAGATTGAGGAAGATTGATAGCCATTATTCTATTAGCCAATAAGGGACTTTTAAACCTTTTAGACAATAATTTTTTACATGTGCACATTCTACTATTTAGTAATGATGTTAATCATAAACTATTAAAAACATACATTGGGATTATTTTATAGATTTTAGTGAGCCTCAATTTATTATACAATTTCAGAGTGCTTTTAACAAAAATAAAGAGGGTTATATGGATTTATAAGATCGTTTTGTTTCCAACACAATAACGACTTCAAAGCATCAAAGAATAAAAAGAGTATTTTGGTTTTAAAGTGGTTTTAAATTTTCAAGCGACGGATATCTCAAGATGAGCAATTTTTGATATTTTCTAGTGATTTTCTTTTTTCTGAATTAAAATAGCAGATCAGCGTTATGCCTATAGGATAAACTAGAACGAAATTTAAGGTAAAATAAAAATTCCAAGTATCTTAATAATAAATATTTGGTCTACAAGAGTTGCTAATTTTCCCAACCCGTCTTGATCGAAAATAAGATATATTTCCACGTAAACTTTCAAAGGTTTCCTTGTAATTTGGGTAGAGAAGTATGATCGAATCAATAGTTTCAATGTAAACAAATGTACAGTAATTTGTTATTGTATAAAATTGTTTTGGCAGTTCAACGTGTATTTCAATTTATTGAATAATCTCGATTAAGAAAATACACCTAGAAACGTTTAGTTAGATACAGAGAGTAAAGAGAAAATTATTCAATTTTTACTACTTAAAAGCACAAAAGTAGTGTAGGGAACTTGAACTATGAAATTCCTCTTAAAAGTAAGATTTATTTCTTTGTAGATAATCGTCTCATGAGTCATGTTCTGTGAAAAAGAGTTGTTAGTTTTCATTCCAAACATCTCTTTTATTTAAATAAGATTCTTCATTGTAGTAAATATTTCTTGTTCAACTTGAATAGTTCTCGAGAAAACTATGAATGAATCTTGATAGTAGTATTCATACAACAATTTAAAACGTATTCAAATTCATTCAATGTTTGAGATAAATATCTTGTGAAAAAAATAGGAATTTATATTCAAATAGAAAATTAAGAATCTTAATTTAAACCAAGACCGGAATTAAAACTGTATTTGTTCTTATTCTCAGAATAAGAATCCAGATACGATAATCTACTTATGAAAGGAATTTTACAGTTTTTAGTGACTCCAATAGGACTCAGATATTGCTCACTCTAAAATGCAATTTTTGATCCAAGGATCAAATTATTTTTGAATAAAAATCTTCGAAAAAGGTGTACAGAATGACAGAAAGTGCACCCAAAAAGCATTTTTTCAGTAAATTACCCGGTACAAAAATGTAATACAACAGGGTTTTTAATCTCAAACATCTTTCAATCCATAAAAGATTCAACTCTGATGAATTTTCGATTATGTTAATAAGCGAAAAAGAATCTACCTTTTCTGATAATTTCAAGGTGGAAACTAAATCGTTAAGTATCTTGTCAAGTAACCAAATTATGAAAATCTTCAAAATATCACAACTTCTTCAGATTTGGACCAATCTGGCTCAACTTTTTTTTCATTGATTGATTTTCAAATGAAGAATCTTTAAGGGCTATAATGAATTGATTTGGATTTTTTCACAAGCTCTTTTGATGTCTTCTAAACGATAAGAAAGTTCTTACAATGGTTAACGTAAATGTTGATCGTAAATTTGCTCACACTCGAGAGTAGATTGGAATACTCAAAGTTTTACTACAAATCATTGAAATTCCTATAATGATTAGATTCGAATAAATCTCTCACCACAAAGCCCTCTCTCTAGAGAACACTTTAGACATGAGAGATATACGATGTAGCTGTATCGAGATAATGTCATTAATTATAATTAACATTGATAATGAAAAGTACCTGTCTGATCTGAAGCTGCATTCGAATACTACAGGGAAGATAAATTCCACTTGTTCTTCAAGAAATGTCGATTAGAAGGGCAGAGCTTAAAGTCTTCCCGTGCACCTTTGATTCGCGGGGGTTTTGACAAGGCCGAAATTGGATTTCATTCCTGATTGATTGATATCGAGAATGGCCATGTGGGCAGCCTGTGGGAGAGAACGAGGAAATTTATTAGCTGATCGTTTTATGATTTTCAATTTTCAGGAGGAGGAGGGGGTTGAGAAATAAGTTTTTTATCTACTTTTCCCAGAATCAACTGTCAAGAAAGAAAGTAACGAATGAGGCAGATAATGAGAGTTCTCCCAAACACTAATTCCCAAGATGTTTAGCGCTGATATCTAGTAGAATTTGCAGCTTAAAATTGGGAAGGAAATTAAAAGTTCATATCTATCAAATCTTCAACTCTTAGAATGAATATCTACTTATGAGTAGGGTAACCAAATGCATATTTTAGACAGAAATTTGTCCCGATTTGCATATTTTGCGAATTTTTCACGGTAAAAAGTATATTTTTGCATAATTCCAAGATTACCGTGCATATTTTTCAGTAAGGAATGCATATTTTGGTTAGCCCTACTTATGAGTTATATAGGAAGTTTAAAAATGAGGTCCAAGATGCTTATTTAACCGATCAGAATGAATAACAAGGTTGAAGTTATCTTATTAATAAGCCTACACAAATTTTAAGGAATTGCTATAATTTAAGACCCTTTTTCTCTTAATTGTGAATTTTTAGGTTTATGAGGAAACTTCGCATCTTTCTAGGCGTAACGGAGAATTTTTTATTTGTTTTTTTATGCTAAACCGTAAAAAAATTTACACTTAAAAGGTCTCCTTTTGGCTACTTTTCGACCAATTACTAATAACTAATAAAAATAGAAAACCTTATTTAAAGTCCTAATAATAGCCTGATAATAAAAAAATAAATTGATTTAATTTTCTTACGAGATATAAAATTTAAAAATTTTATCGAGAAAATATATTCCTTTGAAATAAATGATAAAATCGTGTTTTTTTTAAAAGTATCTTTAGATCAAAATTGTTAGTTGCCTTAGTAGACCCGAATAGATCATTTTTTTGCATTTTTTAAAGTCCTTGAAATCGGATTTTTTGTCGACTGATGTTTGCTTTCAATTTGGAAAAAATATAAATATTTCAAGTTCCAATTCTAGAAAATGTCAAATAGATACAAAAGGGGCCTAGAAGAGTTAACGAGGAGGGAATAAAAACCACCTTCAACAAGTTTGAGACAGATTCAATCGCATAAAATGTGTCAACTCTCTAATTGGAGACATAAAATTACAGACGAGGTCACATTTGGCAACTCTAGACGAGAATAGCCTCCCCCTTCTGGGAAAAATAGATTTATGAATCCTTCTTGAAATTTATCACTATTAATTCTGTTACTGTTAAACACCCCCTTAAAAGTTCAGTACATCGTGATGCAAAAAGAAAATGCCACAAATTTAGATTACCAAACTACTAGTAATGTGAATAAGTAGTTTTGAGATAATCATTTTGTAATCAATGGTATTTTAGGAGCAAAGGCTTTAATTGCTTTATCAGACTCTTACACTGACTCGTGTTTTATAGACACTACAAAATAATATCATAGACCAATGTTTCCGAGGAATATGGGTTCTTTCTTTTCTCTTAAAAAAATCACATTTAATGATGAACCATTGAATATTTTTGATGAAATTCGGCTGCTTTGGAATAAGATTGAATCTTTTGGAGGTAAAATTTAAATTAAAGCAGAGTTTTCCCCTTAACTCGCCCAGTGAACCGTTAATTTGTGCATAAAGTTTTTATCTTTCCAGATGCTCGAATGAAGAAATACAGAGTATTTTGGAAAAGAACTTTTTTATCAGATTTTCACTGGAGCTTGCCAATTACAAAAGGAGTTGATTGATCTACCTTGGAAGGCTGCCTTTAACAAAATAAACAATCAAAGATAGACAATTACTCACATCAGTACATTTTGCTACTTGAGAGTAGTTTTGAGAATACAAAAATTAAAGGTAGACTTATTTTTCACTCAAAAATGTATTGGAATCCTTTTATTTTTTTCTTAGCCCTCTCGGACAATTTTGTACCGTTTTATTGAAAATTCAAATAAAAAGTTTCGAGACAAGATTTAATTTTTGTGAAATTTTAAATATAATTTTCAAATTAAAACCTTTTTTTCTCAAAACTCAAATTTAGAAGTTAGCAAAATCAAGAAAAGTATTTCTTTCTGACAGATTGAAAGCGATTTTGGGCCGAAGAACTATTTTTTTTGATAAAACTTGAAAGTTGTTAAAAATTGTTTAATTTTCATGACTTTTGAACTTGAGGCCTGTTTTAAACTTCATCAAAGCAAATTAGTTGTTGTTTTGACTCATATTCTGCCTTTAAAGAAGGTTTGATGAAAAACCACATGATTTTCTACTAACTGGAAAATCCCCATTAAAGCACAGGTTTCATCCTATAAAGGCTCTTTGTGAGGCGATGATATTAGAAATGATGAAATAATTCCCTCCAAATCGATATGACAGGAAAACTTAATCTATCAAAATGACTCTTATCCACTCTCTGTCCAAAGGGGAGGAAAGAAGAAAACCCTTCGTCAATAGAATTCTCTCCAATAGGCATTCTTGTAATATTTAATTGAATTATATTCAATGAATTTTCCCATGCACACAAAACTACCCTTGGTGAAATGTAGGAGGAAACCTTTTACATGAATTTCCATTCATCAATGTTTCCCTCAAACATTCGATATATACCGATTCCTTCTCATTTAACCATTAATAATAACGATTCGATAATCTATTGTAGTGTGTAGAATTAAAATTAAAAAATGTAAAGAAAAATCAATCCTACAATACGAAAGGAGGTACATACGCACACACTTATTTAACACAACGCTTTCAGTAATTTGAAGTGGTTAGCCGTGAGAGTGAATGTTCCTACCTTGGAGTATGAATTGATTAAAAGTGTATGATGGATACTTTTTCTTCTTCTACATCCTAGTGTAATATCTATCTTTTTTCTCTCTCTTTCTCTTCTTGACAAAACCACAACAGTTGTTAATTATAGTTTTGTTATTTATTTTAAAATGGTATAATTCATCACCACCTTAACTACATGCGGATTATACTAAATGCTAAATACAAATTACATTTTATCCTCCTTCAAACTCGACTAGAATATACCCTTTTACTACGTTTCATTGACAATTCTTATTCATTTTCTTTTTACAACTTTTCATTGAAAATGATTGTTCATATTCTTTTTACAACTTTTCATTGAATATTTCTACGCACAAAATTTCACTTGTTTTACATTCTGCGATTGGCTAGATGAGGAATACATCAGATTTAATTATAACAATTCTGTAGTAAGGTTTCTTTCTCTAGGCCACCAAAAACCTGCACGCAAAAATCTATTCAATTTACACACCCAGCATACACGATACACGGAGTGCAATGTGTTTCTCCAAACCCCACATGAGGTTTCCCTTATTAATAAGACACACACATATACCTCTTGTGGGATATACATTGCAGCCCTCTGGTTTAAGCTACACATACGCACAAATTTACAATTAATCTATTTCCCAGAGAGAGGAAATGTATTTGTTTTCAAAACCCGACAAGGTTTAGATATAAATAGTGATACCATTCTGGATACACTTGATCAACGGGAATATCGAAATTGTAAAAAACCAAAGAATTCAATTGTGATCAGGAGAAATTTAAAGAAAGAATTTGGCCAAAATAAGAGAGGAAAACTTGAACAATTGTCGAAAAGAAAGCAACTGTTTGCATTTCCATCCAGAAGAACTATTCCCAAACTTATTGATTTCCTAGCAACAATCGTTCCAACAATAAAGTGAGTTGAATTTACAATAACGCGAATTTAGAGGTTGATCTTAGATAAACGCCGTATAGCTTTTTTATACATTTTAAGTGAAATTTGTAAAAATTTCAGATCATAGAATTCTTTAAGATTCCCTCATTTTTAGAGACTTAAAATTGGAAGCGTAGAATTCTTAATCCCTCCGTTGCACGTAAAACGTATAAAAGTTTGATAAAATTAATTTTTTTTAAATCTAAATCTCCGATTTAATTTTCATCTTTTCTAAACTGTAGTCCCTTTAAATATCTTGCTGACCTTTGAGAGTTGATCCAGTTGAATAGGATTAAAATACATTTTAAACGTCAAGTTATTGCACACTTTGACCTCAAAATGTTAGCAATTTCAAGAAAAAGTTGAACTCAAACATTGAAAACTGCTGTTTTAAAAAATTATCATATTTGAAATTTACTATAAAATTGAAAAATGTCAAAAATTGATTGAAAATTCCCTAAAATCGTTAAAAGGGGACATGTTCTAAAATTATTCCGGTAAAAATTTAAATATTGAACCAAGAATCGACAATGTGTTTCCTTGCAAATAATAAATTCAGAGTCAAATGTACTGTAATCGTGCATTTTATCGAATGAAATGTAGCTCAGGTTTAAATGACATAAAGAAAATGTATCACATTTCAACCTCTGATCCCTTTCCACTTGAACGGGTCCCGGTTAGTTGTCGAGTGGGTAGTAAAAATCACTTGAAGACAAAATGCTTTTTATTGTCTCCAGCCCTTGACAACGCGGGGAGTGTGATTGCGTAACGAAGAGATAGGGGGCCGTACCTTGGTTTGTGTGTGTAATATAAAACCCTCTTTTGGTGATGAAAATAAATGGTTGGAAACACCTTTATGCCTGGAATCCTCATTAGCCCGTGGATATCCCTCGTTCTGTGCATTCTCTCCATTACGATACTCCACGTCAGCAGTGATGTCTGAGAAGGAGAAGCTTAAGCCGAGCGGGAGGGAGGGGGTATGGGGGAGCACTTAAATGTGATACATTTAAAAACCAAGTAATCTCTTAAACATGTATAATTCCTCTCGCTATTATGTCATCTTCTTATATCCTCTTAACATGGCAACAATATCCTAAGTATTTATTATGTCGTCTGGTATTACATAGGAGAGGAAGAGAGCATTTTTACAAATACACATTTTAGTTTTTTGATGAATGAATGAAAAATATCCTCATTTTTCTTTTTTTTTTCAATAAATTCTACCTTGAAAACATACCGCCCATTATTTCTATCTTTTTTCTCTTTCATTTACAAACAAGATGACAAAAAGTGCAAATTCGAGTAATTTAGGCGATAGAAAAAGTTGGAAATTTTCAAAACTTAAATTTCTTTCTCTAGAAATCCGGCGAAAATGATCGATACAAATCATTTGAATGCAAGGGGCCTCAACGAGTCTCCGCAGATCCAGACGGCAGACCAAATGAGCAATTATCGCTTCTTCAACTACTTTGAAGAGAGGCCCAATCCCCTGTCATACAACTCTCAGAACCCCAAAGCATTCCAGAATCTATTCAGTCAACTGAGCACAATAACCGGTGGTCAATCGCCCGGTCAGCAGACCTTCCTACACAACACTCCACAAACCACGTCCAACCAAACTAACAGCACTAACCCAGAATATTACCCAGCGCAGACGGCCAACTCGGCGAACGGCTACCTCCACGACATCAGCTACCCATCGAGTTACCCGCCGCAGACGCCCAACACAGACTACTTCCAGACCGACTACACCAACGTCCAGTACGCTGACTCGCAGAGATTCAGTCAGCAGACCTTTCAAACAGACCAGTTCCCAGTTTACCACGAGGCCAACCTAGCCACTAACCCCACAAAGCTACTCATGGACACGTCCAGCACCTCTTCCATAGCGAGCACATCGTCCCTGCCGTCTCTCGGGGGTAATATGGACCAGTCGAAGGCGTCCTTTAACGAGTCACAACTCTTGAATTCCCAGCAAAAACCCTTTATAGAATTTGTTAAAAAGACACTTGTCAATAAGAAGACCGCGAAGGAAGTAAAGAGTGACCCTCCAATAGTTCCCATAGCGTCCGACGAGAAGGCTGAGAAGAAGCGCGTCAAGATATCCAAGTTAAAGAGTGAAGAGGCCAAATCAGAGTTTAGCTCGGACGCTTATGACGATGAGGATTCAGATGATGAATGTTCCTATCATAATGTAAGTGGTGGCATGTAACGTTTGATAGAGTGTGCAATTTGTAATAAATCCACTTGATGTTTAGGAGGAGCATGTAATCGCGCCAGGGAGCCATGGCCAATGCCTGTTGTGGGCGTGCAAGGCGTGCAAGAAGAAGTCCCAACAGGTGGATAGACGCAAGGCGGCGACAATGCGCGAGCGACGTCGCCTGAGGAAGGTCAACGAGGCCTTCGAGACACTCAAGACCAGGTCCTGTCCGAATAGCAACCAGAGGATGCCCAAGGTGGAGATATTACGCAATGCCATTGACTACATCGAGTCTCTGGAGGAGTTGTTGCAGCAAAATGGAATACTCCCGCCTGGCATCACCCTATTGTCCATGCAGCAGACCGGCCTTGGGAATCTGCAGGACACGATGCATCCCCAGGGGGAATATCAGATCGGTCAGAATGCTAAAGAGGATCGCAGTGAACAGAATCAACTAAAGGTTCGTTAAAATTCATGCAATTAATTAACTCATTAAAATATTGATATGACATGTCAGGAGATACCCCGCCCTAAGCAAGGAAGTAATCTGTCTCGTAAAATCTAAGAAAAGATTTCAAAAGTTGAAACCCAAAGGCAGCAGGTGTATAATAAAACTTTTTCCTCCTCAAAGCCATTTTGGAATGTCAGCTAAAGAGATGATCAGTTTTTATCAAACGTTTAAATCTCTGTTAAATTTTTCTCTCAATCATTTTATGTGATTTTCCACCGTTAGAGCTAGGAATCTAGATTTTCATAAAGATTGGCATGATATCCTCTCTCTCTCAACGGACATAAAGCCTTTACCTTTTCTTGAACAATATTGACTATAATTTTCAATTAAAAATATGGTGTTTTGTTACTAAATTTAGCTTGCAAGTCGTGGTTATGCCTCTCTAAGGATTTTGACGATGATTAGGAAATGTAGAGAAATGACATTCTTGTAACACGCATTCTTCCAAGGGGGATAATCAATCAAAAATTAATTGCATACCACAGTTATAAGTTGTGACATGCGCATAATAAGATTCGCGATGGATTACCCATGTCACGTAATGTAATTTGTGAATAAAAAGGGAGAAATGTAGTGAAATTTACCATGGACACTACTTTGGTATAATTCCTTCCCTTTTAACCTCAAACACGAGGCATGCAATGAAAGCATACCAATTACACCACCCTCTATTTCCCTCTCTCTATAATGTCTTATAACTACGCAAGATTCTGTGAATGCGTGACGCTATATAGCACTGTATCACTCGTCAATGGTTGATATTTAAGAATAATTGATGTTCAAAGGGAGATTGTTTTCAAGGTGAATTGAAGGGTTTACGTCCGAAATGATAAATATTTTCAAGAGAGATTCTCTTACAAACTACTTGGAGTATATTGATGAAGGGTGAAGTTTTTGCCAAGTTTGATTCTGTTTTAAGAAAAACTTGTAATATCCAAAACTAGATAAACTGAAACAGAATGAGTATGAAGAGTTACAAAAATGATTTCAACTTGGTTTTCTCGGAGAACAGTGCATTATTTTTCAATATTTTCAACTTTGTAGTAAGCCAGGATGTAATGTAGGATCTCCATCTTCAAATCAAAAAGCTCATTCCTTTGTCTATAAAATGTGATAAATTTTGAATTTTATGCATGCATTTTTCCGGTTTACCCGGATTAATTTCTTGAGCATAAAATTTTTTTTTTCAAAATTTATAAATTTGCTAGAATAAAAAAAAGTTAATTAAAGTGATCTCATCATTAAAAAATATATTTTTATACTTTTGCCTCAAATTTCTATTGTGTACTAAAATTTGAGTTTTTGATTCAACACATTTTCAAAGAAAATTTTCAACATTTTTGCAAAATATTTCTGTTGAATTCCTGGGTTCATACAAGCAGATAGAATCTCAATTGGGCAAGTTTTGAAAAAAAAATCGGAATAAAAACTTGAATCGAATTTTTTTAAATCCACTCTTTCTTTCAGAGAAAAGACTACTTAAAGATGGGAAATGCGAAGAAATGGAAGGTCGAATCGGCCCCTGGCCCAATCAACAACCCCCCCGCCCAGTCAGACCCAATGAAATGTGAGTTTTGATTTTAGAGTCCAAAAATCCAGAAATTTTGTGTGTAAAATCTATAAATAATCTTAAAATTAATATTTCTGATGAATAAGAAATGAATAAACTCTTGAAAAAACCAACATTTTAGAGAAAAAGAATAATCGAATCCCTTTTTTTCTCACTTACAAGAACCAAAATGAATTAGCTCCATTAATTACTTATCGAGAATGCACACATTTTTGATTAATTTACCAGAATAAGCGTATCAAAGAGGAATGTGTGTGTTACACGCAAACAGGTTTCTGCACCCGAGCCCCCTTCCACCTAATAAATCATAGGAGTGGTGTAGCGTGAACCCCTGGCTAGCTGGGGCTTCCCCCTTGTCCCACTTGCTAACATGATTGGCACGTTTGAATCTGCCCTGGTTTGTGATTAACTTTACACTATCTTTTGTTTAGATTAAATTCCAGAACAAGAATCCCACATCAGCAACACTGGTAGAACCGAGTCTTCAACATTGTCTACAATTTGACGTAACGAAGCCTTTTCCAAAGATTTTGAGGTGAAAGTGTCGAAAATAACCCCTATCTATTTTATAATTATTGCAACTTTGTTTTATTTTCATTTTATATACCTTTACAGAAATGAAATAAAAATACATTTTTCTTAGAAAAAAAAAGTTGACTATTACTACGGTCAGAATGCAATTTAGTTGAAATGATATCGTTAACCCTCATCCGAGAAATGGGGTGTGGTTACCACCCCCAGGAGATGCTGACTCAAAAAGGGAAGCTTTTGATTATTCTAAAGTTTGGGGGAAAAATTTGTTCAAGAGAATTAATCTTCTTTTTCATATTAAAAAACAACCTATGATACCTACTCACAAGTACATATCCATTTAGTAAAATCCAAACATGTTTGCGTTGGCCAAAATGGAAATATCGATATATTCTGTTCAAGAGAATTATTCCACTCCTATCAGGTTGTTTGAAAAATATTCCCTGTTTAGATTTCGAAATTTTGTACCGTGTTGAAATTATAAAAGGATCAATCCTCAATTGTCAAGACTTGCACTTATATCGTGTGCAATTCAACAAAACTCACAGTATTAATTCAACAGCATTAATTTTGTGCCTGGAGGTATATCTGGGAATCGTTTTCTCTTTCACTCGGCTCGATGTAGCGATTAATGGATTGTCTGCACCCTGTACACTTTACTCTGTCATTTTGATTGTCTATTATCAAGAAGTTGAATCATTTTGGAGGGATTAACTGATACATCTGGAATATTTGAACAAATTAACTTTGATAAGCTGGTCTAATTTTGTCCAACATCTTGAGGTTGCAAACCAGACACAACTGGTCAAAAGAGCCAAAGTCAGCCGCTCTTTAGGGGTTTAAGTGATTATCTTTTAACAACCAACTTAAGTTCTTGCAAAAATTTCAAATTTATTTTAGCTGAGGAAGACACAAAAAAGATTGAGGTCGATAACTGTAACAGTGGATAAAATGCATTTTAAAGATTTTATTTATTTACGTTAAGGTAAAATTTGTGAAAAGATTCTTCTACAATAGATTTGTTGAATATTCACAAACTATTCAAAAAGACACTTACAACTGTGGTACACTTACATGACATATTTTAAATTAACGTGTCTACTCAAAAGTAGTAATATTAAGTCGTTCATAAGTATTCGACGCTTGAAACTTTTAGAAGCCACTCTATTTGTATTAGAACCGTCCAAGTTTAGTTTAGGAAAGGAAATTTCAGCCTCAAATCAGGAAGGCTTAGTTTTGACATTAATGACTCAATAATGAAGATTTTAGAGGAAGATTCACTAAGAGAAATAAGAGGTTGGATGTTCTATCTGATGAGTTTTCACTTTGTGATTCGTCAATAAACTTGATTGATATATTCTCGATAAAACCGACCTGTGCTCTGTGTTTGGTCCACTGTGAGGTTCTTTCAAATTAAATAAGAACAAACACTGAATCCTACTGCAACCAGTGGTTGGTTCAAAAATTAAAAGCCTGCTCTCAGCGCCAGCCAATCGAATAAAAGTTGTTTTTATACCCTCAATCTCATGTCTCTTTTATGATCCAAAGTAGTCTCAGAGCTCAATTTGGAGACAATGAAAAACCCACCTTATTTTCATGACTACAATCTTTTCCAAGATAAAACCCTTCTAATCGAGTTTGTTTGTTTTGTGAGCAAAAAAGTTGTGCTTAAAAGATTACTGTACTTGAAAATTTCAAGTTGAAGTTAAAGTCTCGAATAATTGTTTCGTATTTATTCGTCCTACTAGTAAGTAATATCAGCAATACTCTTGTAAAATCTATCAGATGAACTTTGAATGAAAGTCTTTCATTCAAATTCTTTAATATCTATAGAATTATAATCAAAAGTCTAAAGATTGGATCTCAAGCTATAATTATCAAAAATTATCTATCAATTTAACTGAAAAATGCATGACATGGTTAAAGCCTTAATTCCTACAAATTTTATGATATCTGAGAAAGATTTTTATATAGAACATTCGTATCGTTGATTATTTCTGAGTTTTACAAGTTAATTTAAAAACCAAAAAAGGATTTTAAGGATAATTGAACCATATAAAAGTTTTGACAAATTGTGGAAACTCTATGATATGATCTTACCTATAAACACTTGAAAGTAACTGCACAATTTTTCTATAACTATTGCTACCGTAAACCAAACCACGTCTTTCAAGTTGTATAGAAAAATGTCATCAGTTAAAGACTCACCAATTTCAGTGGAAATGAAGGATCTAAAACGAGCCAGTCTAGTTTGACTCCAGTTAAGAACCTTGGAATCTTCTATGGCTCCTATTTTACTACTATTTCATCATTGACAGGTTCAGACTGAACCGTTCAGTAGGGCGAGTGGTACTACAATAGGGCTACCAGTTTTGGATAAAGCTCCATGAACTAATTGAGTTTCCTGTCCTTTAAAGTCTGCTGACAAAT
This sequence comes from Gyrodactylus salaris, assembly GCA_000715275.1. NCBI lineage: Eukaryota > Metazoa > Platyhelminthes > Monogenea > Gyrodactylidea > Gyrodactylidae > Gyrodactylus > Gyrodactylus salaris. The sequence goes on from JJOG01006156.1 coordinate 17,809, forward strand.
TAAACTTTTACCAAGTCGTGAATGGAATTTGAAGAAAATATATTTGTAACGGGTAACCGTCGTACTATAGGGCATCCTCATGTCGCAGAGCTAGCAAAACGGGTCGGTCTCAGGTCAGAGTATTACGTAGTTAGTATTTCTATCCACAAGATGTCCTTACAAAGTATGGCATGGATATGTCTCAGGTGAGTCACGATCATTAGAATAGCCAATGGTATTCGACCTAGTTTCTCATTGGATGAAATTTTAAAAATTATTTTTCTCTCAGCCTACTCATCTACAGAATCAAGACATATTATCTTATCTACCTACTTGCGTCATTTTGTGTCTTGATAAGACTAATGAGAATCGTTATCGCTTAAACGAGTAATAGATGAATGCAGTACAGTGTATTGCTAATCGGATTGGAGAAAGACTATTTTATAATGTATGAGAACTCAAAGAGAATTTTAAAGATGTATTGCAAAATAGTAAAGAATAATAAAATAAAATTTATTTTTCTCCGTCCCGTTAATTATTTTGTATAGCTTGCGGGGAGAAAACATTCGTGATAAATCTGAAATGGTGTAACGCATTGCGTCATACGGTCCTCCATTGATAGAATGAATTAAGGAGATGATTCAATGACCAGTTGAGGTAAATTGTCACCAAATATATAATCACTATTGGCACAATTGGCAGGAGAAAAATATGAGCCCTCTTTATGTTGCGTAACACTAGGAATTTAAAAAAAAGATCATTTTTCTATGAATCTACTAAAAAGTAGAGTTTTTAAAGCATATTTGCTCAAAGATATTTTTTAATCTGTTGGGATAAATTACAAAATTACTCACTTGCATATCCCAAAAAAGTAATATACATGTAATAGAATATAGCTATTGTCCACACGAAATTTCCAAGGACTGTGGAGAGCCTAGAGTTTATATCAAGGACTAGAAAATTTAGTAAAGCAAGTCTTACTCAAAATGAAAGGCAGTTGCACAATGTGTATTAGCACAAAGGACGGACAAGTCGCATTCATGTGAATGTCGAAGCAATAGCCCCATTCAATGTCATTCGTGGTCTTCTGGAAGAGTTCAATGGTCTGAGTGACGAGAAACCGATTTGTTATAAACCAGAATAAGGTGGACATTATCAAACTGAACCCGATGCAGTCCATGAAAATGATCCACGTGAAGGATTTGACAATCTGTATACCCGAAAGGCCAATCGTCAACATGAAGAATAGGGAGGTGACCAAAACTAGAAATATGTACAACAACATGAAGGCTGGATCATCGCGGGCGAATTGAAAGCGGTTAGCTAGATGCAGGGGGTAAAATAAGGAGAATTACTATTTCTGAATTTTGACAATTGAAACACTTTCTGGGGTTTTAAGAACAAGTCAACCATTTGTTTGTAGGCACTTTGGAAGTCCATAAGACGAAAATGCAGTAATCTGTGAAAGAAACGAGAACGCTTTTGTGCAGCAGTCATTATGATACGAAATGAGCTGGATTCCTTTCCAAAGCAATAATAGTGGGAATGATCACGGCTATCGTCATCGATAATCATTTGTGTTAAATTCACACTTTCAAATTGCGACTATAAATTAAGAAGAGCATTTTTTATTTAATTGTTTAAACTGTAATACGATTCAAATCAGATGTACAAAATTGCCAATAAGTTTTCGACATTAGCCCAACTTTCACATGCATATAAACCTTCCACATGTGTGCATTCTCTAAAGACAGAGGAAATTGTTAACGAAAATATAGACTTGTGTCCCAAGATATTTGGGACCTATCCACGCATTGATATTATCCAAAGTAATCTCAAATGGCAGGCCACTTATCGAGTTGTTGATTGGCGGTCAATAACTACTAGGTCTGATCTTACCTATAGAACCCAGAAGAAGCCTTGGCCGCAAAAGGGTCTTGGGAAAGCAAGACATGGAAATAAAAGAACTCATATTTGGATCGGCGGTGGCCAATGCAACGGCCCTAGGGGTCCACAATCCTACTTTAGCATCCTACCCTTTATTAAAAGGGTCAAAGGGTTAACATCCAGTCTAACTGTTAGACATTTACAAGACGACTTGAAGGTTGTTGACAATTTCAAATTCTCTCACGATATAGAGGAGGAATGCTCTAGTATTTTCAAATCATTCGACTCCATGAACCTAGATGAAGATGACTTTTTAAACAGTCACCAAGCCAAAATTCAAAACACTTTTTCTAATGCTAGTCAGAAATTAAGGGAAATTCTTGATGGCAAAGAATGGCTTGAATCGGTCCTATTTGTTACAGAATCAACAGAGGAGATTGATAGCTATGCAATGCTGGCAGCTTGCAATTCCTATTCTCACTACATTGACTCTGAAATCTCGGAAAGATCTTCGGCATTTCCAGTGAGGATTGGCGAGAATCCCTCTCCTAGGGCTGATCATCCTGGAAGGGGCCTAACTCTAATGCCGGTCGAGGGTCTAAATGTCTGGTCGTTGATAAAGCATGACAAGGTTGTTATAACTGAGGGCGCCCTGAGAAAGATTGAAGATAGGCTGCAAAGCGCTTTGAGTCGTGTGGATTTTGTGGATTATGAAAAAAGTAAATTTTCCTCTACAATTCATTATCCAAACTGGATGACTCAGAAGGACCTAGTGGATGATACCGACCACGAGGTTAAGCGTGAGAGACACTTTACAGGCAGGGTTCTGGACTTGGATGAAATCAAAAGAAATTTGACTTGATTTTTAATCACTTTAAGAACAAGAATAAAAGTACTTACTGCATTATTTTATGTATATTTTCACTCATGAAAAGTCGTATTAATTATAATGAGCTGACAATAAAAAAACATTTAAATAAAGTGTGATAAGAGGTCTAAATGACTAAACCAACAAGACAGACTTTATTCCGTAAAATTACAAGAAGTTATATCATTTTCCAGGGGATTGTTATAATAGTTGAATAATATTCAATGAATATATGGTTTGCATTTCTCTAGTAAATTTTCGAGAATGAAATTTTAAATTAAACACGCTTTGTAAAACCATAATTAATCGTCAACGAAGAAAAAGTTACCAGACTTCTTTTGTTCACTATCCTTGACAGAGTTGCACTTGTTGATGCGCGGCCGGGCGTTATTCGGATCCCTACGGAATGTAATGTCTAGAGCCTTTAGGAACTTGTTCATTCCACTGACCATGTTGACCGGCTCCCTAGCGACAGCATGCTCACCTGGCTCTCCATCGAATACAATCACGCGGTCTGCCAAATAAGTGGCCATAATGAAATCATGTTCAACAATGAAGGCTGTCTTCTTGGCGTGTAGAATGAAGCGTTTAATGACCTTGGCAGCGTGCAGACGTTGTTCAGAGTCCAAATAGGCGGAAGGCTCATCGATAAGGTAGACGTCAGCGGGCTTTCCCAGTGCAAGGGTCAGAGCTAAACGCTGCAACTCACCACCCGAGAGGTTCTTCACCTCCTGATCATAGAGACGTTCCATTTCTAGGGGCTTCAGGACATCAGTGCTGAATTGTGGATGGACAAAGGCTGATTGAATCTTTTGTACCAGCAAATCTTGGACCTTTAGCTCTGACTTGGGACTAATCTTTTGTGGTTTATAACTAACGTTGAGCTCGGGACATTTCGCTCCATTGTCAGGCTGGAGGTTACCAGCTAGCATACGAATGAAGGTCGTCTTTCCGGTACCATTCTCTCCCAGCATCACAATGATCTCTGAGTCTGTGAAAGCTCCGGATTCGATTTCCAACTTGAAGGAGCCCATTTCCTTCACCATGTCGGGATATTTGTAAATGTTATGTCTCTTAACATCTTCTTCAATTGCATTTTCAACCACCTATTTAGTACATATAATTTGTCAGTTTTTATAAAAAATTTAGATTTTCTATTGACAAACAGTCTACGAATGCACGAATTCCTAAGAATTGTAAAAGTTAGATTTAAATAAAAACAGAGCGTGAAAATGATAAAATCACTCCAAATAATAGAAGCCTTTAATAAGAAGACTAGGCCAAATGCATAATAGTAAAGTATTCGTTTCTTTGCTCATTAATCTATCCAACACACCAAAAAGTAGGTCTCACTAAGCAATGACTAATGGCCTTCTGAGAGCACACCTTTAAGAAACAAACACACGAAAGAAGAATTATGCAACTATGTGAGAGAAGAAAAGATGTGAAAGGGTATAGGAAAAAAAAATCAATTACCTTAAAATTGAGGGCATGGTCTCTGAAGCGCATATTCTCCGTGGGAATGAAGCCATCGAGAAAGATGTTGATACCCTCTCTAACAGAGAAAGGCATTGTGACAACACCATAGGCTCCAGGAACACCGTAAAGACAGCAGACAAAGTCGGATAGATAATCCAATACTGCCAAGTCATGCTCAACGACGATAACAAAGTTGGAATCCTTAACCATTTGCCGAATGACAATAGCGGCATTCAGCCTCTGCTTTACATCGAGATACGAACTAGGCTCATCGAACATGTAGACGTCAGCCTTTTGGACGCAAACAACAGCGCAAGCGAACCTCTGCAGCTCACCACCCGATAAATCAGAGATGTTACGATCTGTCAAATGCTTAAGATCCAACAAATCTAGGATCACATCCTGATTTTTGAGATCATCCTTTTTATTGAGAAGATCCTTGACGAGGCCTTTGGCAATCTTTGGAATGTTGTCGACATATTGCGGCTTCACCAGAGCGTTGATGTTGTCTTCGAGGATTTTGGTGAAGTAATTTTGGAGCTCAGAACCTCGAAAATAGTTTAGAATCTCTGTCCAATCTGGGGGGACTTTGAAGCGGCCCAGGTTAGGTTTCACCTTGCCGGAGAGGATCTTAATTGCTGTAGATTTACCGATACCGTTAGTGCCCACGAGGCCGAGGACCTGGCCGGGCCTTGGGGTAGGAAGACGGTGAAGTTTGAAGGAATTCGTGCCGTAGCGATGAGTGACTTGTGACTCGAGGTTACTAGGCAGATTGATGATTTCAATGGCTTCGAATGGACATTTCTTGGTGCAAATACCACAGCCAATGCACAACTCTTCGGCAATGACGGATATTTTACTATTTGAGTCGACCTCTATGCACATTTTACCTGATCTATTTATGGGGCAGCCACGTTTGCACTCTTGGCGACATTTTTTCGGTTTACATTTATCTGGATTAACGATTGCAATACGGGTTAGTTTAGTTTGGGAGTCATCTTTATATTTGTTCATAACAAAAACGTGTTTAATATGAACTATATTAACACAAAATTAAAAGTTAATTTAAACAAAATTCCATCTGAGCTATTTAGATGAGTTCTTTTTAAACTAAATCCGGTAGAGATTTAAATTCAAGTTGCTGACTCAGACTGATTCTATAATATCGAGCCAGCTCGAGTCACGAGTTCTATTTTAGAGGATTAGGCTCAGTAACTCAGTTTAACTTGAAATAGAGAAGGTTATAAATTTATTTATTTGAAATGAATTTAATCTAATTGACATAGCAATGCACAACTTCTTTTAATCCAAAGCTTCTTATCTTCATCGCAAGGTAAGATGATATTCATAATAAAGTTGGTTGAATGGCCTGTTGTAGATAGGGTTCCCTTCCTCTCAGATGTCTTGTAAACTGGGCATTCATACATGAACTTGTCATCATCAGTCTGTAGATTCTTTACAACTGGGCGTAAATGAATTACTGGAAAAGAATAGAAGAGTTCTCTAGGATTTTGTTCAGCCAGTTTCTTCCTAAAAAATCAAATAAACTCGTAAGGAAACTTATTTAGAAACAAATTTGGAAACCTTTTTTCATAGTTATGCCTTAAACTGATAAGAAATTTACTTTTGAAGTCCTATAAATATTTTGAGATAAAAAAACCTTTCACTATGAGAAATACTCAGTAGCCCACTAGTAAAAGTTACCTTACAGCATCCCATTTAGCTCCAGTTAGATGGAGACCATAAATGTACGCCCCATCAGTAGGCGGACTGTCTTCTGCAAAGGTCTCTCGGATCTAAACAGATTTTAGGCATTATAATTATAGACATACTTCAAAATCGTATATCAACGTATCAATGGGCAGTGAATATTTGCGAGCATAGTTCTGTATAACCCCAGTGAGGAAAGCCTGCGTGAAGAAGAAGCCGGATACCCAGAAGCAGCTCGGAGTGTTCTCATTAGACCATTTCTAAAAGTGTGGGATTAGGGAATTTTCTAGCCTACCTGAAAGAAGTTCAATCTATCGCACAAGTCTTTTATGTAATCCGAGAGACTCTTAAGACTCTGGTAGGACACCGTTAGCCAGACTCCGGGTATCTTTCCCAGTAGTAAGGAGCTCGAGATTTGATCCAGTTCGGAGGACATGACGAGGAAACCTTTGATGGCCTTCTTCAGATTGACGAGCGAAAGGCGAATTGTATTCAGTAGTCTAAAAACATACAAAAATATTATATTTTCAAGCAACACTTTTTCTTTATACGGAAATAGCTTAATCTTCAAACGCTTTCGGAATATCATAATTTTAATTCAATCAGATAAATTAAACCCATATTTAAAAAATAAATGGGAATTACATTTTTGAAATGCTAGAAAATTTCTAGTAGAAATCAAGATGTGATTTATAAAATAAAAGTTAGTAATCCTACTCATAAGTAGATGAAAAAAGGCATGTAAATCACTTATTATATCTGAGCATCTCCTGAATCAATATAGTATTCATTGTCTGGTTATAATCAATCGGATATCTCTTTGTAGTCTCTTCAATATCAAATGGTTCTGGTAATTTGGCAATAATGTCATTCGCTATTGAAGTGAGCAGGGCGTCAGTGGACCCGACCTCTCCAAAGTACTTTCCCTGCATTGTCGAGAGATAGTCATTCAGAATGTTCTTGGAATCATTCAGTTCTTTGGAAATTTCGACATTATCATGCAGACCGAATACTTCAGGGGACTGTACAGCTGGTAGGTTCTGGGAAGAAAGAAATATCGATAAAATGTGAGTGTTTTCCTTCATAAAACAATATTCAAGACATTTAATGATCTAATTCAAGACTTGAGTAAAAAAGTTAATGAGCTCGAAGCTTTATGAATATGCTGAAATTTTCTCAAATGAAAGTATTGAAAATGTATCCTTAGAAAATGTTCGGTAGTTATCAAACGAAACGACTCATAGACGGTCAAAATGTGCTGAAGGATTATTTTGAAGATTTTTATCCTTTAAAAATGATTTCATTCAGACATCTACGATGTGCGGAATTTAAATTGTGCAAAATACATTTGATAGAAACTAATGTATTTAAGACATTTATATTTTTCTGACCCCAAGGTCTTAAACATTTTTATCAACTTTTTTGAGCTATTTGATTAAAATATAAATATATACATTTAGAACATTGTGTCGCCCTACTGATAAACTGTATTTTATGTCTAAAAATGGCAAGGATAAGATCAACAAACCTTTATATACTCAATGTAGCCTTGATAATTCAACTTTGATGGCATGACATAGCTGGACACAGAGCACAAATTCTCCTTGTGGTTTGTAACAATATTCTCATTAATGAAATCCTCAAGGATTGTGTTCAATAACCTTCGGTCGCGGTCATCTGTCACGCGTCCACCGTAGTTGCATTCGCCAATCATGTATTTCACAGCATCATATGGAATCTAGTCAAGATGAAGGTGTTATCTAATCCCATTTTGTGGTATACAAACCAGTAACGTTAACGGAGATGGAAGATAAATGTCGCATTATACTATTTCAGGCTACCAGAGAGCAAATGAAATTAGAGAGTCTAGACTGTACTAATATTTACACTGCACATTAGACCAGTACTATGGGAAAGATCATGCAGTTTCGGGACCTGTCAAGTATTCTGAATGCGAATTCGATAATAAAAACTTTCTGAGCGAACAGCATTTGCCTCCGGCCTAAGCTCATTAGTAGATTTGAGAGATATTGAGCAGTGCAAGAGATTATTGAAAAATTTTCTAGGTGCTCAAGTGGATCGTCATGGCTTAAATAAATACACATGCTAACGAGTAGTGCTTAGGCCGGAGGCAAATGCCGTTTTTATTATCGAATTCGCTGTATTGATTTATAGTTGACCCAGTGTACTTTGCTGGGATTTTTTTCTCATTATCAATAGAAAGAGTCTTTATTCATGAATGAAGGACCCACTAGAACTGAAAAAGATGGCTGCAAGATTCTGAAAAGAATTTAAAAAATGACCATGATCTCAAAAGTTTATGAAAAGAAATGATAGATTCTTCGAAAGGAAATTCTCAATATTATAGTCCATAATATTCAAAACACAAATGACCAAAAATGTAATTTCTTTCCCTCGGCCATGCAACTTACATTGGTGTTGTCACTAATGTAAATCTTCAATTGTTGCAGAGAAATACTCAAATCGGAATCATTAAAGTTGTACATCTGACACCAGCCATAAGCGCCGTAGTTCTTCCTCTCCTGCACCAGTCCATGGAAGAAGCAGAGACTGAATATGAGCTTTTCAAATTTCTAAAACGAGTACTTTACAAGATCTCTTTAAGAACCAATCGAGTAAAAATTAAACTCAATACGATTACATGTCATACGTTATTCGGAAGGAAGTATAGTTTTTAAAGTGGACTTTGACAGCCCCATTAGTATGAGAAAAGTTTTATTTAATTTTTTCAAAATTTCCACCTTTTCCTAGTGGTAAATTGTTAAATGATTTCAAGTATTGAAAATTAAACGACGATAAATTATTTTTGTACAAAAAGAATATTAATGCCACTCAAGAGAAATATGAGATCTTTTTGGTGATGATGTAGTGAATTTTCGAACAACACAAAATGGGTTTTTACAAAATTTCAGAACGGAGATTTCAGCCTTGAGAAACTGAAGAAGTCTGGGAGACCTAAGGCTGACGTTGATGAAGAATTGAAGGAGATGATATCAGAAAACCGAAGAACTACTATTTAGGAATTGTCTGCAAAATTCAGTTGTTCATTCAAATTCATCTCAAATTGTCCCTCATGCTCTGAGAGGAAAAATAGACAAATTTGATGCGTGTGATAATCTTTTCAAGAGAAAAATCGGGATTTTCCATTTCTTGGCCCTCTAATTACTTGAGATGAAGAGGCTATGGACACCATAAACGCCCAAATTTCAGAAAAAATATCATGCTCTGTAATCTAGGAGGGGTGGTGTAGTGGATTGTTCCCTAAGTCCAATAAATCTTATATGGCGTGAGTTCGATTTCGGTCTCCTCCCTCCTCGAAACATGATTACTTGGTAAACAGTTTCAAACCTTCCTTCCCCATTATAACCCCCCATGTGAACCCGAAGAGAGTTAGACTCGGCTATGAAACTCATTTCTAAGAAAAAAATATATATATATATACACCTAAATATGCGTCTTCCTTAAAAACATGAAATTGAAACGGCGTTATATAGTAGGGTAGTCATTATCCATTAGCCAATCAAATTACATAATCAAAATGTACAATTGATGTATGTCTTGTCTATTAAAATACGTGTTATACATTTGGGGAAAATTTATTAAACGAAAGGTGTCAAATTGTTCATTTTTATGTACAGTAATGTTCAATCAGTAAAAATGACTCACTGATTGATAAGTCATGAAAAAGTACAACAGTGTAGAAATGATTCTATACCCACAGTGCATTAGTCGGAGAGGGGAGTGGAATGTTAATTTTTCTCTCCTCCTCACTGTTTAATGTTATATGATTCTATACCTACAGTGTTAAATGTGATCCCTCACGGATATCGAATTTCATTCTTGATTTTTCACGGG
>JJOG01006157.1:0-11593 GCA_000715275.1 Gyrodactylus salaris
GAAGATTTTAATTATTTCGTGATATTCTTTTACCTTTTTTGTTTTAAACGTCTTAAATACTATTGGCTCAAAATAAAATTTTTACCTTTTTATGAAATTGGTCTAGGAATAGTTCTCGCTAGATTCAAGTCAATTTAAAAAACAATAACTTTTAAATAAAGATCATTCGACCAAAGTGTTTGGAGACTGATTTGCTTTTTATGGAGAGTTTGACATAAAATAATTTTTTCGCGATTCTAATTGTTGAAAGGTTGGGAGCCATCAAGAAGTATTGAGAAGAAGCTTACGCATTTTTCATGTACACTCCCTGGACCATGTTGAAGCCAGGCCCTCCATAGACGTAGTGAATTGTTGGAAACTTTCCGTTAATTTTCATATCACTATTAAATGGTTCGTAGTACAGGCCCTGATACTTTGTACCGGGCATTTCCAGGTGCTTTGGATATTGAAGAATACTGAATTCTTGATTTAAAGCTTCGTCAATCTTTACTGAAATAGAAATTTCATTTAGAGGCAGTGGTTTATCCAAGGAGAAAGCCTCAGCTTTTCAACTAAAACACTCAGTGGTCTTGTGAAAATCATATAAAGTTGAGTCAGCACTAAGTTCATGACTAGATGTCCCCTAGTCGGTCGGCAGATCTAATCGAATATAAGATCATTTCCTTAGACACTACTAGAGAGTGTACTATTTGCTAGCAAATCCCTACCAAGACTACTGAATTAGTGAGTTTTTGTTGTATTCTAATCAACGTGGCACATTTTTTTGTTCATCCCTAAGGGATAATAATCGATCCGACACCTTAATAACTGTCAATTTTATAATTAGAATTCTTTAAAACTCATTAAGAAACTTCTTAAACCCACTCTTGTCGGTTACAAGGCCGATTCGTTTAATCTTTTGACGATTCTTCTCCTTCAAACGGAAGACCTCAATTGCGGGAGATTCCACGATGGAGCTCGACACCAGGACGAAGACATCATCAGCCGGACTCCAATTAATGAGCTTGAAGCTGAATCTCTGGACCATGATCCCTTCCTGCTTACACGTCAGACGATACTTTTCCTTGGTCTTGAGATCACAGGCGAAGCTAAGAGAAATACATTATAAATAGCTTTAATTCAGGTTCCAAAATTTCTTAAATTAAAGTTTGATCAGTTCAAAATCAAGGACTCTGTCGTTTTTTCGATCCCTTGTTCTTTGGAGATTAAAAATATTTCAGCCATTTTAGTCAAATTAGATCTAAGAAGGATTTTCTCATCGTAACATGTACCAACTCACACAGACATGATGATCTGATGGTCGCTGAAGATGTTGTAATACACAATTTCGTCTCTTGGGGAATAGAAGAACTATGAGAAAACATAAATTAAACCATGATTGACTTCTATGTCGATAAACAGACATGAGAGTTACTGCAGAGATTAGCATTCCGTGGTGATATATTGAACGACCTCTTCCAAATGGCGGGAATGGCGTCGTGGGTCTTCTTTGTAGTCCAGGAGGCCTCATAGACATAACCAACGAGGTTCTCGTCCTTATTTTCCATCTGTTCGTCATCGAGAGTTGAGGCGTAGAGGAAGCGGATTTTGTCATCTTCAAGAGAGATGACTTCAAAGTAGTCTGTTGTCTAGAGGGAAATGGCTAGGTGTTATGCAATTACAGTTGGATCATTTCTCAGATATCTTACTTCAATCCAAGAGTCTCGGCCGACAGTCTCTTGTAAGATGAGAATGACAGGAGACTCGGAATCGTTGTAACCATCTTTGGTGAAGGCCGAAATGGGAATTAAATATATCGATATTGTGCTTTGGAGACGATTGAGAAATTGTGCCCAAACACTAAAAATGAGGGCTATCATTAATATGTATTTTAAATCTTTGCATGTGAAACTCGTCGACCTAGTGTGAACATTTGGAATGATTAAAGTTCCAAAGAGCTGGAAATAACCCCAATAAAGACGAACGACGAGTCCGCAACTTTCTGATACGCATTTAAAAATATAATTACAGGTAAGGTCCTCTTGAAAGTTTAGAAAATCAACCCTCTTTTATTTAACACGTAAAGCACACATTTTTGAAAATAATTAGTCATTTTTCTTCCACAAGCTATGGTTAGGGCTACGGAATGCATATTTCCCTTTAAATTATACATATTTAGACAGAAATTTGTTCCGATTTGCATATTTTGCAAAAAAATTAACATTTTTTACACGATAAAAAGTGTATTTTTGCATATTTCAAAGATTACCGTGCAAATATTTCAGGAAGGAAATTTTCTTTCTATGATATTACAGACAAAAGTTATTCTATGAGTATTGAAAACCAATGAAAACTGAGCAATGATTCATTGTTGTGTAATTTTAGCCAACAAAGAACCCCTTCGAGTCTCTCAATAGGAGACCCCTTTTTCGATTTCTCCAATTGGGATGAGAATTATTATTGATTTTTAAAATAGAATTCAGACTTTAAGCCTCTAAAGTGGACATTTATTAGCGAAATAGGCTCATAATACCATAGTTTATGAAAGAAAAATGACGAGAATTAAATTCTCTATCAAATGACATGGGAAGATAAATGATTATTTTCAAAAATATCTTAAATAAAAGAGGTTTGATTTTTTAAACTTTCAAGAGGAGTTGTATGATGAAAATTTTCAGTATCACAATGATCGACACATGTACTATTTTTCTTGGTTTCTATGGTACCCAAGATAGCAAGAAAAGCCAGAAGAAGCAACATGATTAATTTCAAGATCAGGATATTTTATCAAATGAAAAGCTGGTTTTGGACGTTTTGACTAAACTGTTTTCTATTTCAAAAACGTTTTGAAGACAAAATTGAAACAAGATTTCAGCAGAGAGTTTTTGGTTCATTAAATTATTTGTAAAACACTTGGTCTAGGAGTTGACAAAATTATTTCAAATTAATCTTTGAAGAAAACCTGATATTACTCTGCATCATTCTGAATGTTAGCTTAAGCTAGAGAACATTATCTTCCCTGACCAGTGGCTTATGAAGGTTAAGAAACCGATTAACAATAGAAACTTTTCATATAATATTTCAGGCCCTCCTAGGCACAAGCATAGAAAAACTTTAAAATTTTATTTTGTATTTTAGAAACCTAATATTATTGAGGGGCAAAAGTGATATCATTCGAAAGCTTAAAAATTCCTTAATTAGTTACTAGTAGTTCGAATATTCATATCACTCCTCTTGTCGGAGTTATGAGCCTTCTAGTGAGATGTAACAATAATGTTACTGTGGGCCTAGGAGGGTTGAATAAAAAATAAAGTCTTTACCAACGTCATGTATTTGTAGTCACACTTACTATTTGCCATTGCTTGTCCAACCAACTCGAATAAGATATTCCAAGGTATCTCCATTCGTGATTTTGGAATGATCCCAGGTCAGGTGGTCGATGCTCTCAATCTAGATTGTGAAGAATGTTAAGTAATCATTTTGCATTGCAATGAAAATTAGCTGAAGCGGGAAGAAGTATGCACATTTACAAATCATAAGCACCTCAGACAGATGATCCGTCTTTAGTTATGGCTAGAGCATCAAGTTCTAGGACCTCACAAACTGTTTGTATGACCTCAGAAATTTATTTTAAGGTCCTTTTAAATAGGACTTGATAATTATGATCAGTATCTTTTCTCTTGAAAAATATAAGAGATTGAGCCATTTCGTTAGAATCAAAGTACCTCAAACTCTATATTTTGTATTTTTGAGTTCTTATATGCTGACATTTTTTTCACAAATTTTGCAGAATAAAATTTTATCGGATTTTATAGAAAAGGAATCTTGGCATAGCAGTGAAGTTGACAAGAATTCTATTTTAAACTAGATTTAAAGAATTTAAGGCTTGTTAATTGAAAGAAAGAACCTTGAAAAATAGACCTTGTTCTCACTTTTGGACTAAATAATTCAACCATGGAAAAAGTAGGAGCCTGCCGATTTAAAAATACTATTCAGAATTCAAATTAGCATTAAATTTAACGTAAATTAATGCAATTTACAGTTATGTAATACATAATATGTATAGAAAGAAATTTATCAGTGTAATATTTTGCATAAATGAAGTACTTCTTAGAAATTGAAAAACATTGAGTAAAACAGTAAAATTGTCCCAGACTTGAATGGGTAATTCGCACTAAATAGCAAAAAATGCTTCTATTTATAACATATTAAAATTAGCAAAAATCGCATTTTTGGTGCTCGCACATGAAAATGGGAAGCAGAAGGGTTGCAGAAAGAGTAGTTTTTGTTAGGGTTTTAGATGGAATAAATAATTAAACAAAAAATATTTAAAAGGATAAATGAGGATTTTTCTAATTTGAGAAAAAATTATAAATTTCTCAAACTTTTAGGATTCATTGTAGAATTCATAGTTTAGAAGTTTCACTTTGATTTGTTCTGCATGATAAAAATACCAGCAAATCCTTCTTTGAAGCTTTTTTTCATTGGAATATTCTTTTAAAAAATGGAGATTTTTGTCGATTCAAGTAACGCAGATCATTTGAAACATGATTTTAAATTAAAGTTTAAATTTTCTAGCGAGACTGTAACTTGTTAAAAAGTAATCAATGATTACTAATCATAGTAAAATAGTACGAAGCTTTCTATAGCTTATCGAGGTATAAGATCTTGTTCCTTTAATTTTTTTAAATGATTGAAAATATCATCGATAATTCTCCTATATTCCTTTTCTGTAGCCCTGCTAGTTGATTTTCTATTAAACTCCTTAATATGCAAAGTTTTGAGGCGTAAACTATTGTTTGAATCAGAAGGTTATTAGGAGTTGACGAATTTCATCGAATATATTCTGTCATACCTCCCCTACCTTCCCGGAAAAGGAACTAACCCTATAATCATTGGTTAACTGTGTGCTGAAAAATTCCTATTTATAATATGTCGTTGTAAAGGTCTGACGAGAGACGGTGAAAATAAAGCTTGTTGACCTTAACCTCATCTTCGTTTTTCATGATAAAAACACACACGTCTATAAAGATCTTCCTTTGATACTGCATGATTAAATTCTATATTTTTGGGTTATTTAGATATCAATAGATTAATTTTCAGCATAACTTTGGAGAGAATTCAAAATTGTTTATAAAAAGAAGAAGATATTTCTACCAAAATCTTCAGTTCTTCTGAGGTTTAAAGTTTTTATAATATTAACAAATTTTGGAGCATGAAAATCAAAAAATAGAAATTTGACTATTCAGAGCTATGTAATGTATGGCCTGATGATTTTCTAGAGACGCAATGTTAAGAAATAGATTCTTGGCAAGTTCTGATAACTCTCGTTATTACAGTGTCGTAAGGGGGACTTGGAAGCTAGCCAGAACTAATATAATGCATGATTCCAAAGTGCACAGCATAATACACTTGAATAGTAATTTGCATGATAATATGGCGAGAAATTAGGGTTTTAGATACAAATTTTTACTTTGATTTGAGTACTCTAAAATAAAATAAAGTTGTTTACAAATACACTTGGAGAGGAGACCTTTTTCCAATCAATAGGCCCCATAGCCGAACTCATGCCAGAGATTACTCACGCTCTTATTATTTGCAAAGTTGATTTTTGCCAAGTTCAGAGTGGACTTTGCATTCGGCTTGCCGGGCTTTGGATAGCGATGTTTCTCCGCCTCGCTGTCATAGCCAGTAGCAAATAGGGCGACAGTCTCCACTTCAGTCTGATCTATTGACTCGTACAACATGTGGATTGTTTCTGAAAGGAAAACACGCAAAATTAGCTTTACAAGTTCAACCTTCCAATTACAAGGGTTATAGAAATATGCATTAGTTTTCAAAATGGAAAGGATATTTAAAATAATCCATTTTACTAAACTATTCGCTAAGAATGTCCTTAGAAATTAGTATTTTGAGAGATTCTAAAGAGAGTTGCAACCACTGTTTGTGGATCATTTGAACGATTGTTTGAGAATCTTCTCAACTTAAATTGTGTCATACTATTCATTACCTTCTAGGGTTCAGCTTCTACAGGTTTATCTAAATTCTTTCTCTGCAAAACATTTAATGAATTTTGCAACCACTGTTTGTGTATCGCCGTTAATGTGTTGGTACCTCTTGTCCAAATTGAAAGAACTTAAATAAATAGGTTTTAGCTTCGATATTAATTTAGTGATGAGCGGAACGTTTCTCATGGTTTATTTAAAATACATGGTTACTTACTGTCGTCAATTCGATCGACGGGCGACCACCATACACCAGTGTAGCGATCGAACTCCTCCTGTATGATGAACGATGGCATTCCAGAAGAGATTGAGTCTGAAAAGAGAGATATGGTCGGAACAGGTTTATCATTTTTCATAAAATATTTCAAATTCCAGCATCATCGAATATACTGAGGTACTTTCTGCGTGCAAAAAAGAGAATTATTCGCTGTTCAGTCAAGCATAATTTTGGTTGACTGATTTGGTCTAATTGTGAATAAGAAAAAAAGAGTTTATCAGAAATTCAGATCAAATTTTTGATCCAGGATCTTGAACATTTTCGCCGACTTGACCTTTATCTTACAAACTGTTTTGATCGATCTTGGAAATATTTTGTTTTAAATTTAGATCGAATGAAATATTAATTTTCTTTGGCAGTAACGAAGGCGTCAGATTTGGAAAAAGTAGGGTTTTTCTATAAAGATTTTGTGATTTACATGACTAGAGTTACCAGATGTCTTTTTGTTTCAAGTTGATATGATTTCGGTAAGCACTCAGACACTCTTGTAGAAGTCCCCCAATACGAAAAGGTCGGGAATATGTCATTTTCAATAAGGAACCATTCGAATTGAAGTAAACTCCTCGTATGACATGAATCATGTCTCCTTATTCACACAGTACAGATCAACGCTGGAGTCTGAGCGTGTGTGCGCTACCTTGTTGGTCAATAAAATCCATACAATATAAAATTGCCTATTTTGACCTTTTTTTAACCCTCCTAGTGAGGCAAATTCAGAAGAAATATTTGTCTTTAACATTTTTCAAAAAGAATTCTCCTTCAAAAGTTACGAGAAAATCTTAAACCTCATATTATTGAGGGGCAAAAGTGATATCATTCGATAGCTTAAAAATTCCTTAATTAGTTACTAGTAGTTCGAATATTCATATCACTCCTCTTGTTGGAGTTATGAGCCTTCTAGTGAGATGTAACAACAATGTTACTGTGGGCCTAGGAGGGTTGAATAAAAAATGCCTATTTCTGGTAGCCGTCGTCATGATTATAAGAAAATCCTTTCTGCCAAACAGATTTTTTTGAATTGGTTATGATGACTCTTCTTTAGTTAGATACGATTGAACATTTTAAGTTGATTTTAGAATCCGCGTGGAAACCATCTCGATAAAATAGACTTTAATTTGGTAATAATTTATAAATTCCAAGAGAGAATTTCAATCATGAAGAGAGGACTAAAATTATGAATTCACACCCCAATTGTCATGACGACAGTTTTGGATTATCGATTGAGATCGCATCGAGAGCATTTACATGTCAATAAATTACCTTTTGTTCCCTCCTTATTCTCTGTCACCTGTTTGATATATTTATATTCCGGGTTTGTTATAAAGATGTTAGGCCCGGAGACGAATGCGAATAGACCGCATTCAGACGGACACATGGAGATTTGCGTAAGAGGATGATCAATGTACTCCTTTTGTGTGAATTCAATCTAATGGAAGGCGTTCATTATTACATGATCTATTTTCCAAGACTTGACAATTGTCTTTGAATTTTAGAAATCTTTATCAAAAGGCAGGAGCTATAGAAATGCCTTCTAAGCCCAATAGGTTTGAAGCTCTAAAAGTCTACACATGCTAGATGAATAGTTAGAATCACAATCTATAATTTTTGTGGCAGTAAATATGAGATTTTTGCTAATTTTTGTATGCAACATTTATAAAGAATGCTATTTTTAGCTTGGAAAACAATTATTTTTAATTGAGTTATCTGACAAAAATGTTCATATTTTATTGGGTTATTAAGGTTATTTTAACTTTACTAGGCAAAAGTAATATCTAAAGTTCACGCTTTACTTGGATAGGTCAACACCTTTTCTCTCTCATTCAATTCGTAAAAATTTTGAATCGAAAATTCTTGAAAAAATATTGAAATACTGAAATTACAAATTCTTACAAGTTCTAACTTATGACCCTAGGCGACCCTAATGATATCATTTAGACATGACATACCTCGGAGTCGAATATTCTAGGGGCGGTGTACACCAAGCCATTTGCAAGGACAGTTATATCAGAAAAGTCAGTATTTGTGTGGTAATCAGTTACTCCAACTGAAGTTTTACGCATGCGTTCTTGAACCAGTTTCTCCTCACGACTCAATACCCTGTTGAAGTCGATCTCTTCATGGCCAAAGAGATTCTTCGAGATGACAACTTGGTCGCTGTAGTCCCAGTCTACGTCAGCGTAACGTAAGAAATTGACCTTGTCAATGTTCGATTTTTCTGTGAAATAGATTCGGATAAACTTGTTCTTCATCTCATGACGGACCTTGCCAACTTTTATGTCATTTATGACTCGACACTTTTTGTTTTCAACGGCTTCTTTGCTGAATTTTTCATGGATTTTCTCAAAACTCATTTTTACAATTCAAATTGTCAACGTCAAAATAAACTAGAATTTTATTGTGAAATTTCACAATTTGAAAGCTTCGTTTGAACTTTTGCGTCTGGTAATTCAAATTTAAATAATAAATACCGACAAAATAGTACTTACTATTCACACCTACTAGGAACACTAGTTACTGGCTCAATGTTAATTCAAATGAATTTAGGAGGGAATATTTCAGAAATTTAAATAAATCTTATTTTGAAAGTAAAAGCTTAAGTGAATTAATGATCAAAAACAATCACTCAAACAATCATCATTTTGTTTTGGCATATCAGATCGGAAATTACTAAAAAAGAAGTGTATAAAGTTTGCAAGGAAATGATTGTACTGCTTAAAGCTATGACGTGATGTTGGATAGAACTGAAAGTTGTATGGTTTCATCTGCTTATCCAGGTCAAGAATGAACCTTGATGTATGATGAAAGTGGACGTTTTCATCTCTACCACCATGACAGATCATCAGACGCGTCTTGTCCGTGGGTAGACCATGTACGTAAGCGAGGACCGAGGATTTACTATGCAAATGATAATAAATTACATGGTATCATATCAGTGAAATTACGCAGAGATGAATTAACAAAAATTTACACATTTTTATCAAACTTTTCTGAGATCAAGTGAAAATCTAAATTTTTTTGCTAAACAGTAGAAATCTTATAACTATCTTAAGAAACGAATCTAAAATATTTCAATGATAGAATTCGTCGAAGATTCTTTAACTATTTCTTCTTTTCCTCTCTTAAATTTGTTTGTCGTATCGAAACGGCTCCAGTCTAGAGAGGTGATGATGAAATAGTTAATCCTCAAAAGAAAACACTTGACCATACGGCTAGAAGAAGAATGAATAAATGAAAACCTTCAAGCAGAAGACACTTGAAAGAATGCGAAAAAAACTTCTCAATATTCTACAAAACGCAAAATTCCAAAAGGCATAGGCAATGCTAATCAGAGAAGATAAACGCTCGCAGCCGGAAGAGATTTGTTCGTAGTTTAAAACTACGAACCCTCACAACTCAGCCAATAACTAACCTAACTTGAAAATTATTTGAAATAAAATTGTCTTGACGGAGATATAGGGAATAGAAGACACTATTAGAGGTCGTAATTGACCAAGTTATTTTGTATCTCTGAATAGTTAGTGTACTACTTGGAAATAAAGAATGACTCAATCTTGGAGAGGAAAATATGCCTTAAAATTAACGGTAGCAAGAATCTCCACCTTTTCATATCTCATTAAATATTCTGTATCGCTCAAAGTAACAGAGAAAAATCAAATGAAACTAACAAATAGGCTTCTTCATTGGCCTCTGGAAGGCCCATATATCTCTCCGTGTAGCCGGTATCATAATACGACCAGTCAACAACAGGTGATGCAGCGACGCAGTACTTGTAGACCTTTGGACACAGCCGACAGGCAGCGTGTAGCGAGAAGTAGCCACCTAGGATCAAACATTCAAATATCATAGACCATGAAAGATTTAGGGAACTTTGCGTGCCAAAAATATAGCTTGTAATTTATTTGATTGCTCATCAGTAAATCCAAGGTTGGAGATTTAGAAATTTTGGTATTTTCCCTCTTCATTGGACTATTTTTTAAATTTCCATGGTTTTGAGAAAAAATTATCTCAGAGTAGAATTCTAATATGACTCACCATATGATGCTCCAATAACACCGACACGGTCTAGATCGATAGTCTTGACTTCGTTCGCAGCATAGTTGAGGAATTCAACATGACTTGCAATCTCTATCTTGCCCTGGAATATAACTGTTATGAGAAGAATTCTTGAGAAATACCCAGTTTTAAAATTACAAGTTTAGATCAAGAAATTTCAAGAATTTTATACTAAAATCAAGATCAAGGGAGAATAGGATTTCGTTTTAAAAAGTCGACTCAGGGTAGGAATAATCTGCTAGAAAATCAAGACAATCAGTGGCTTTGTAGTTTACTAGTGAGAGTTGAAGAATTATTTATTCAAAATGGTACATTTTGTTATGCTGACACAATCTTGGTTTAAAAAATGTGTCACTATTTTTTAGAAGGGTCTCTTGTAATACTTTTTTATCGTGGCTGAAAATAAGATTTTCAAGGTATTCTGTGTGAAGGAGCATGATTGAATCCGGTATTTTTCGATAATTTCAATCACTTTGTGTGTAACTCTTTTATAATTAAGCATTTTTCTATTTCAAGAGATTTGAGACAGACACAAGTTGAGAGACAATTTATACTTTTGCAAACTTTTTAAAAACCCAAATATTGATTGAGATGTTTGGTAAAAGAAACTGTCTAGCTTTCTTTGTTGGTTGGTGGGTAACTCACAAAGTTATTCTTCAGTTTCTTCATCTCCGCCATTCCCATGTTGGCGGCGCCAGTGGTATCGCACATGAATACTGCAAAGCCGAAATGGCAAAACATTTGCACGAATTCTAATCTGAAAAATGATAAAATAGCTTATGAGAAGATTTTAATTATTTCGTGATATTCTTTTACCTTTTTTGTTTTAAACGTCTTAAATACTATTGGCTCAAAATAAAATTTCAGGGTGTGATTTATAGCTGGAATTCTGATCATATCATATACATTTTTTATATATTTTACCTTTTATGAAATTGGTCTAGGAATAGTTCTCGCTAGATTCAAGTCAATTTAAAAAACAATAACTTTTAAATAAAGATCATTCGACCAAAGTGTTTGGAGACTGATTTGCTTTTTATGGAGAGTTTGACATAAAATAATTTTTTCGCGATTCTAATTGTTGAAAGGTTGGGAGCCATCAAGAAGTATTGAGAAGAAGCTTACGCATTTTTCATGTACACTCCCTGGACCATGTTGAAGCCAGGCCCTCCATAGACGTAGTGAATTGTTGGAAACTTTCCGTTAATTTCATATCACTATTAAATGGTTCGTAGTACAGGCCCTGATACTTTGTACCGGGCATTTCCAGGTGCTTTGG
>KL567186.1:0-19691 GCA_000715275.1 Gyrodactylus salaris
GCTTATCATGCAATAATCATCTGGAGATAAAATGCTTAACATTGACATTTATGGTAAAAAATGTCCCTTAAGCATTTACTGACTGTACTTCGGTTGATAGTGTTTAGCTGATATTGTGGAGCTTAAAACAACAATTTCTCATTCTCGTTCTGTTTTTCTGTTGAAATCTCAAATGTAAAAGATACGAATTAGCCGTATGATTTAATCAGTTTCTCACCTATGCGTATTCATGTACTTTTCATATCTATTCTTCACGGCAAAAACTATACCGGCGTACACACGCACATGTACACACAATGCCTGCTACAAGATGACTTGTCATTTGTAATACGCATTGCAATCGGTGATTCACATGTCAAAAATTGGACAGAAGCTTTTCTTCCTGATTTTTATTAACCTGCACCGTTTTTATAATTACATAATTCAAAGATGAATTCTATTGGCCCATACCTTCTTTCTAATTCTATTGGTTAAGTAGCATTTCTCCCCTAGTATAAAACAACATTGTTTTAGATTTTGGTGAACGATGTGGTATGCTTAGGTGTATAATAAAAAATAACATGTTTAAAACCTTAATTCAGCTTTCTTCTCACTTGGAACTCATTTTTAGAGACTCTAACTCGAAAACAGTATTTTCATATTTAAATTCGTGAACATTGTCCTACAGACAAGAGAGATGATAGGTCGAAACATGTCTAGGAATAGTTCTTGCCATATTTCAAGATATTATTTGATTGATTTAAAATATCACTTTTTAACCTTCTATCCATGGAAATAGACAAAAAAACAAGAAAACAAGACCAAAATCAATCAAAATTTGCTGGCCTACCACTAAATATCGAGAAATCAATTTACCTGACGATCCTGCAGGAGTTGCTGGCGGCCCTGTTCGAGAATTTCCTGTTCACGTTCGAGAATCGATTCGAGTTCCTGGAATTGTTTCAGCTTAATGTCGAGCTTCTTCAGTTGGGTCTCGACAAGCTGCGCCACTAGGCCCTTGATCTTCTTCTCTTCAACAGAGGCCAATTGCTTCGCCTTTACTGCGGCAACAGAGAGAGCGCAGGCGGCCGCCTTACTCATGGCATCAGTCTTGTCCTTGTCGACAGTCTCTTTCTCGGTGGCCTCTTTTTCCTTCTAGAAGGAGAAAATGAGATTTTTAAACTCTGAGCAGTTAAAGGATAACAATTGAGAATGGCATGAGATTAATGGCCCACTATCTGATGAATAGAAAACCTTTTCTGGTTTACATCATTTGTTCATATTCTTTACATTTCCACAGACACCCCGTTCATTGAGGTTTAATGGGTTCACAATAGTCACGTTAGATAATAAAAGTGAGGGCATAGATTCCTACATTTTAATTTCTTTGAATTAACTCTGCAGTTATCAAAAGCAAGACTGAGTTAATTGCCAATTAAAATTGTTCAATGTCAAAGAGAATTTCTTCAATTTTTCTGTCGACTGAATGAAAATTGACTTTCCAAAAGGATCTCTTGCTAAACGTATATCAGAGTTACCATTCTTGGATACTGCATGGAATGATGCACAAAAACTTGAATCCCTAATTTAAAAATACGATATTACTTGCGAGTAACAACAATAAACTAACTTGTGGTGCATCCTTTGTCGATTCATCAACCTCCATCTTGGACTTATCACCGGCCACCTCCCCTTCAGCGTCCTTGCTAGTTACGAACCCTCCAACCTGATCAAGGCCAAAGGTCTCCGGGTCGACCTTAACGCCAGACTTGATGGCGTTTGTAATACGATCCTTGTGCTCCTTAACCAAGGACGGTGAGATTGCAGTGTCCTTGATCTTTGAGTATTCTGTAATTGCAGCCTGACATGCCGCAGAGGCAATACGCGGGTCTACGGCTGCAGCTAGGAAAGCGACCGTGGATAATATGGGATTGCCGGACTTTGAGAATGGCGGCAGTGGATTGGCAGAATTGGCCAAGGCGCCAAGCCCCGGTGGCTGCAGTAGCACTGGATCGGTTCCCTCTAAGTACGAGTCCTCAATTGGCAATCTGAGAAAGTGCAGAATGCACTCTTCCTGAGTACGATTTCCAATGTGCTCAGAGACCTTATTCCAGTCGTCTTTGAACATCTCCAGACCTTCCAGTAGTAACAGTGTTTCCTGGTCTGTCCAGCCGTTCTTCGCGTTGCCTTTTGTAATGTTCACGTCCGGCTCTAGTTTCACATCTCCAATCTCTTTCGAGGAAGTGGACAATGGGGAAGGCTTTGCGTATTGATCAGAAGCTAGGGACATGTCGTTAATTGGTTTCATATCCTTCTCAGTGCCAGCGAGGGATGAAGCTTGATTCGAGTCCTCACTGTCTTGTCCAATAACAGAGCTTAGTTGTTTCTCATTCAATGAGAGTGGGATTGAACCGGCGTTATTGCCCTGTTGTGAACCGATTGGGTGCAGGCCACTGGCGCTGTCTGTAAGAACGTGAAAGTGTGACGTTGACGGCGGTCCGAGCGAGGCGGATATGGCCATTCTCGCTGCTTCAGAGCTATTACCGCCATTCGCGGCATTAGACAGACCAGCGCCTACAACATTTGAAACCTGATAGTTAATCAGGCCCCATTGCTCCAGAAAGCTATGCAGACGCAATATTCCACACACGTCACCAGTCAAGTTCCTACGACAAGCGGTAAAGGTGAGATACTCCATTGGATTCAACCGGTAAGTGTCAATCATGAAATTCCTATAGGCTAGGTAAATTTCAGGTGTCTTGCTCTTATTCTTTCCATTAAAGAACTCTGGCAGAGCACGGCGTTCAATACCGTGGATGGCGTTGTAATCGAACCAGGCTGAATAGCTGGGAATAATGATGCAATGGGCCTGTTCCACAACGCTCATATCTGGCTGGCAATTGCTCGTCTCTCCCTCATGGCCATCAGGCAGGGAATTGCCTTGATTAGTTGGCATACTCCCAGATGTCAACTTGGAGTCTTCATCTTGATCATCTAAATCAAAAAGGTTGGTGTTCTTTCCTCGGAGGTGTGAAAAGGAGTAGACAGACACAACCTTATTCACAGACTCTGGATCCTCAAAGTCCTTTGTGAGATCAGCCACGCTGGACTGGGTGTTCTCATCGTGGTCCATTTTGCTGTCCTCGTCTTCGTCGCGTTTGGTTCTCGATTTACGCTTCCTCTTCTCACTGGACACTTCGGTTTGTGGCGATGGAGAGCGCTTACGCCGTTTCTGCTTAGTCTCTGGGGAGGAGCCGATTATTGAGGCTGCAGAGAAAGAGGAAATGGTGGATGCTTTCACTGGACTCTGGACGTTGAATTTGGAGCAGAATTCGTTCAACTCAAAGACTGGCCTTGTCGTCTCTCTGGCTTGATTGATGATGTAATCTTCTTCATTTAACCATTCATAGAATTCACTGGAGTGTAGCAGCCAGTTGGCGTCGACAACCCACTTTTTGGTGCTATCGTACTTTGGGTGGTCTTCTACGTTTCTATCCCATTCGTTGGCAAGGTCTAGCGAATATTATTTTGATGAAATTTTGCTACTTAAAAGTAGCCTTAAATAAAAAAGTTGTGAGCAGTAAAATAACCAATTGACTTTAACATTGAAATTGAAAAGAAATTTATTTTTAAATTAGAGGGAAAATAACGGTACATATTATTGGCGTATTTAATTTCTCATAGCAACCTTTCTCTGCCGATCAGAAATACTCAATAAGCATTATTGCTGATCTAGACTGGAATTAGTGAATCACTTGAAACAGTCATGAATTTAATTTTCTCTGAATAATGATAATTAAAAAATAACGCTCAGATTAGACAAAATGACCCCAATAATTAAACTCACTTCCAAACCAGCTAAGATGGTAGCTAGGGCCGTACAGCCAATGCAGAAGGACGCCTTTCCCCTCGGCAAAGACGACCCTGAACTTGTTAACCTTGGAATCCCCATTTCCAGGCGCCTTGATCACATGAGTGCATTCAGACTCTGATTGTGCAATGGCAATAGAGTTTTTAACGCAAATATCCCTACACCTGGCAGCCAGATTCTTCTCCAGCTCAGGAGCAAAGTGAATCCTTGGATTCTCAAGAATCTTGTTGGTATCCAGTTCCTTGCGAATCTCCTGGTAGAGTTCAATATTCTTGTCCAGCTTAGTTGGTGATGCAAAGTCCATTTTGCGCCAATTTTGATCCATTTTATACTTGAAACATGTCAAAAATACTATGCACAGTCCTCCACCGGGCTTAAAGTCCATAAAAATCTTTAATGGGATACGAAAGCCGTCGATATGCTTCGGTTTCAGGCTATTCGATTGGAAATGTAAGAGTTGGATACATAATGTGGCCAGGCTCTTATTAGTTGGTGGCTCCGATTGAATGTACTTTTTGTGATTCCTAGTTATCCATACCCTGATTGGATCAAAATTGGCTATAATCTCAGGATTTTCGTAGAATTTAGTAGGAGAAATGTACTCTTTTGGCCTTTCTAGGCTCATGTTTAGGGCTTATTGACAAAGAATATTTAAATGTAGGGGCGAAATAAATCAAGACTAAAACAATATTCTTTAAAAAATAATTTTATTTGAATTTGTTATCATGGAGGTTGGCGAGAATTTGGCGGTGGAGGTAAATTAGGATTATTAGCATAATGTTTAAAGGTAGCAAAATTGGCTGCCGAATTGAATCCTAGTCCGGCTCCTCTCTAAAATAACAATCCAATTAGATTATGTTAAATGTTTCAAGTGATGATAGCGTACCTGAGAATGAGTCTGCATACGAGACATTTCGTATTCTCTCTCTAAATTCTTGAATAATGACTTTTGATCACACTCCAAGTCAGCATTGTCATTCCTATCTCCTGCACTCGATTGAATGCCCATGAGTTTTTGCAATTTCTCAGCCTTACCAGCGTTTCCGTTACTAGCAATTAGTGTTCCAGTCTTCCAAGCTCCAGATTTGCTATCCTCCGGGTCCTTCTTTGACCAGAGGAGTTTTCTCTTTCGCATTTGCTCCATCATCTTGGACGTGTTGACTGAAGAGGCATAGATGCCCGGGATTGCTCCGGTTGCAGAACTCGACTTTGATGCTAACCTCTCAGTCAGAGAGGTGCCTTGGGTACAATCTGTTTCCGGCTCTTGCACTAGAAGAAGATTTTTATTTCTCCTGATAAATGGATCGTTAAAATATAGGTTGAAATTAATAAAATATTAATTCTCAAAAATTTCGTCAAAGAATAATATGATTGAACGAATTTTAATTTGAAGAATGTGATACTATCTCAGTGTGATAGAGGTCGATAAGAGAAAAAGTGAATTGCGTACAAGGATTGAATATCT
Source organism: Gyrodactylus salaris (assembly GCA_000715275.1). Classification (NCBI taxonomy): domain Eukaryota; kingdom Metazoa; phylum Platyhelminthes; class Monogenea; order Gyrodactylidea; family Gyrodactylidae; genus Gyrodactylus; species Gyrodactylus salaris. The sequence goes on from KL567186.1 coordinate 5,316, forward strand.
ATCAATTAATAACTATAGACTCACGCCCATGATTGTGTTGTTTAACGGATGTCATAGCCCGTGATAGTGCCTCTGTGAACTGGAAAAAAACGAGAGTAATTCAAATTTTATTAAAACCATACGAAATTAAAAAAAAGTGACCAATTCTAGTAGAATTTAAGTGTAGCGTCAACCAAAATGGTGTAGAGTTAGAGCTTGTTAAAAAAGATATTATCAAGAAATATCAAGCAGCAAATATATGCAGAGTTGTTAAAAGCATTTTAGATTGAGACTAAAACTTACATTTCGAGTTTTTTTATTCTTATTACGCTTTTCCCCACCGTGACTAGAATCACTTTTTGATTTAGATCTAGACTTGCGATGTTTATGTTTATTTCGGTGTTTATCACGCGAGGATCTTCGATGGCGATGGGAACTTCTATGAGATCTGTGCTTGTGTGAAGAACGATGCCGGCGTTCGGACGAGTGGCTACGACGTCGATGTCTTGAGCTAAGAACATAAACTAACACAAGAAAAACCTTTTATCTGTTTTCTTCTGAGATTCTTCATTCGAATCTGATTGCGAAGATATCGACATGTCTTCGTTATCTGATTTCATGATATAATTTTTTTGGTAATTTTGAAATATTTACTATTTTTTAACAAATAATTGTTGGCTATCAAAACAAACTTTGTCAGATTTTGAAATTCAAAACGCATAAAGTATTCGGGCCAAATAAAATTTATTTAATAAATGAATTGAAAGACCAATGAATCATTGGCAATGATTAATGTTACAAAAATGTTGTCATAAAGTCTCTCAAACGTGTATTAAATAGTTAAATATGACAAATTCGTTGTTATCTCAAAGAAAATCTTGTTTTAAATTTCCATTAAGAACTCCCACAGCAACCTTGTATTTTGGTCTTTTGTTGGTTAGCTATCAATTCATCTGTCTTCTCTCCTTGTATCCTCGTCCGCATTACAACAATTTCTGCTAATTTCTTAAAAGCCTGCTCGACATTCTCTCCAGAAAAGGCACTGGTCTCTTCAAAGAAGAATTGTCCACTCTTTTTGGAAGTCTTCGCTGCAGAATCCACCAAATCGATACCGGCCTGTGTTGAGATTACCCTCTTGTCTTGCAAATCAATTTTGTTCCCAATTACCATAACCACAGCCTCATCAGTTGAGTATTCTTCTATTGATTTGAGCCAAGTGTTTATGTTGTTAAATGAAGTGGCACTTGTCACATCGTAGACTAGAATTATACCCATAGCTCCTCTGTAATATGAACGACTTATGGTGTGAAATCTTTCCTGTCCAGCTGTGTCCCAAAGCTGAACTGTGTATCTATTGTTCTCTATTTCTGTCTGTTTAGATTTGAAATCAATTCCAATTGTGGAAATGAAACTCGAACTAAATGTACCATCTATATAACGATATAGAAGACAGCTTTTGCCGACAGCAGAGTCCCCTAGTAGCATCAACTTTATCACAGGAAGATTAGGCATTTTAAATTAATACGAAGTTCTCATTTTAAACTTTTTATTACATTAAGTACATTTTGAGAGATAAAAAATTAGTTTAAGTCAGCATGAGAAAAATGAAATTAATTGATTTTGAGTAGCTCGACGTCGAACATGAGAGTAGAATTAGGTGGGATCACCGGGGGACATCCTTTGGATCCGTAGGCATAGTCAGGAGAACATGTTAGGGTAGCCTTTTCACCAATGCTCATTTGCATAACACCCTCATCCCATGCTTTGATAACATCTCCACGACCAATGGTGAACTTGAATGGTCCTCTTTTTACGGAGGAGTCGAATTCCTTACCACTAACTAGTGTACCTGTGTAGTGGACTGTGACTAGATCACCGGCCTTGGGGAAGTTTGTTCCATCTCCGTTTCTGGTAACTTTTCTATCAACACCCATGTTTAATGAAATTGAATTATCAGGCAAATTAACGTAAACAAATTTGAAAGTATACTTAGTTTACAATCTTTCTTTAAATAATAGTTGTAATTTAAAATTTATGGGTGTCCCAGCGTTTTTTGCTTGGTTAAGCAAGAAATATCCTTCTATTGTCATTTACGCTAAAGAAGATAGTGCCAAAACTGTCGGAGATGTCACTATTCCCATTGACCTAACTAAACCGAATCCGAATGGCTTTGAATTCGACAATCTCTACCTGGACATGAATGGCATCATCCATCCTTGCACCCATCCTGAGAATAAACCTGCTCCAAAGAATGAACCGGAAATGTTCATCGCAATCTTTGAGTACATGGACCGACTGATGAGCATCATTAGGCCACGACGGGTGTTGTACATGGCTATTGACGGGGTTGCCCCAAGAGCCAAGATGAATCAACAACGCAGTAGAAGGTTCCGTGCTGCCAAAGAGTCAGAAGAAAAGGCAGAGTCTATAGAAAAGATTCGCAATGAGTTGGAAAACAGGGGAGCTGTTCTGCCTGTGAAGAAAAATGACCATTTTGATAGTAATTGCATTACCCCGGGAACCCCCTTCATGCACCGACTTTCTCTAGCACTGAGGTGAGTCTCTTTCATGTTGCGATTAATCCATAGTATTGATTCTAGAGATTTCTGTAAGAAACTCAGACCAAAAAGCAAAAATTGCATGTTGATTTCTTAAAATAAATCTTGGCCTACAACTGTGGCACATAGAACCTCTAGATTTAAAGAACGAGAGGTAATTCTTAATCCGAGCGTAAATTATGATTTGAACCATGATGCCACATTGAAAATATGTACATTTAATTCCTAATTATTAACTGTTGACCCAATGTCACACTTGTCAAAAAAGTCCAAAATATTATCTGATTCAGTCTTTTACTGTATTGAGACCTAATCCTTTAATTTATTGAAGAATTTACTCTTAGGATTTAGAAATATTTTTCATCACATTTCCAAATGATTTTTTAATTTTTAGATCAGAAAATTAGAAGAAAATAAGCTTTTAAATCTCAGAAACTATTCTTAGAGAGTCTATCTAACTCTCATTATTAGATATTACATCTACAAGCGATTGAATAATAATCCCGGCTGGAAGGGCCTACAAGTCATCCTCAGTGACGCTAGTGTCCCAGGTGAAGGGGAGCACAAGATAATGAATTTCATTCGTCGCCAGAGAGCGTCTCCATCTCACGACCCAAACACGAGGCATTGCCTTTGCGGTGCCGATGCTGATCTCATCATGTTGGGATTGGCCACGCACGAGGTGAATTTCACCATTATCCGCGAAGAGTTCAAGCCAAACACGCCACGGCCATGCGATGTCTGTGGACAATATGGCCACGAGATGGTGGATTGTGTTGGGGGAGAGGCGAAGGAAGACTCTACCCTGGTCTCTTCGGCTGAGGCTGTAAGTTGAATCTATTATCATGCATCTCAGAGACTGACAATCTATCAACTTTCGAGAGCGTATAATAAATACCCATTTTATTCATAGGACTTTATATTCATCAATCTGGCAATTCTCCGTCAGTACCTAGAAATCGACCTCAAGATGACAAGTCTGCCATTTGAATGGGACTTTGAGAGAGCTCTTGACGATTGGGTGTTTATGTGCTTCTTCGTAGGCAATGACTTTTTGCCTCACTTGCCCAGCCTCGAAATTAGAGAAGGAGCCATTGACAAGCTCATTGCCATATACTCTATGAGTATAAAAGAATCAGGTTAGTCATATCAAATATAGACTTGAATCCATCTAAGCTAAAAGATGACGTGAAATTTGACTTTTTCATCAAGAAAAATATAAAAATTCAAAAGTACATAAATTTTTCACACTCTCAAAGTGCTCTAATTTCTACAGATTTGCACAAATAATTCTACATTAGAGACCATTTGATAAACACATTCCTCTTGAATTTATTTATAGCTGGATGGTTAACAGATTCCGGCTCTGTCAACTTTGAATATGTCCTCAAGATTATCAAAAACCTCGGAGAGCAAGAGGACGATATATTCAAGAATAGGAGGAGCTCTGAAATAGATTTCCGCAACCGCCGAAGGAATAATAACAGTCGTTTCGGTGGAAATAACAATCGTAACCAGAGGCCTGAACAGAATCAAGCGCACACCTCCTACCGACCGAGAGACGTCCAGAAGGTGGACAGGAACCTCAACAACATGGAGGCAGCCACTAACCTGAAGCATATCCTCAAACCAGTCGATGCTGTATCACGTGAGTCGTCGCCTTCTGATCAAAAGTACCCCTTACGATAGTTTGAAAATCATTACCTATTTACTGACTTTCTTGAGATGAGCATGAATTCGATGCTGTTCCACTTATTCGCGTCTACTTCAACGAGGAAGAAAGCCCATGTTTTTGAAAATCAGCATTTGACAACCCCGAGTATCATATTCTTTTTTAGAATACATAAAAGCGGAGAGTCTAAATGATTTATTAATAATCATAATATCCACCCAATGTCTTATCAATAATCTTTGACGTACTTGTAATTTATTTTTTCTTTTTCAGTCAGAAAATTTAGTTTTGCAAATAATCAAATTATTGAGAATATTGAAGCCTTTCTCCTCAGCCAACCTTATTCTAATTTTAATTATTTATGCCTAAAAATGAAATTAAAGTAGTTGAAAACTTTACAAAAATTTCATTGAGAAATTGTTAGTTGTTCCCATCTCCATTGTAGCGTTCTAGACTGTCATTTCATTGGTCAATTTAAAAACTAACTCATGACTAGGGCTAACCAATGGACTAAACGTTTTGTTGACATGTTTATTCTTTTCATGGCAACTCATTACATAAATAGTTAACGAATAGAATAAGCCTTAATATCTAAAGAAAAGTTTCACAAGTTAACTTGTGTTTCGGTCTTCTCTCAAAGTAAGCCATAGAGAATTTTCTTCTTCACAAATGTCGAAAATAACTAAATTCGTCAACTCGTAAAGATTAAGAATCTCAAGTTCACGTCTGACGGCTCAAATGTCTCTAAAAGGCGAAAAATAGTTTATTTTTCTACCGACTTCAGAAAAGCTTTTCATTGTATTTTTCATCATAACATGTAGGGTTTGGTTAAATAACTATTTACATGATTTTCAAACCAATTTTATAGCCCTAAGAAATGGACTAAAATACATTTGGGTAGCCCCAGTCATGAAGTTTCTTAATTAAAACCATCATAACAATTAAACTTGGTGAGTCATATTCTTGGAAAGGTCCATTAAAGCTCATATCGCGCTTGAAATATCAATACATCATTTCACAATTTTACTTTCTTGGCTAACACTCAAAGTTGACAGTTTCCCTCAATTGCTTAAACCAATGTTGCCTCCAACATCGGAAGATGAAGAAAACCCTGAAACTATAAACGACTTTGTAAAATTCAAATCCAATTTTAAAGTTGGCAATTTCCTTTCATTCGCTATAAATTAATTCAATAAAAATAAAGCCTCTTCAACTTCCACTTCAAAATGATCATGAAAGCTTTATAATTTTCATTCTTTCCGAGTTATTTCCGTTTATTGATTTTGGCAATGTTTTAATTGTGCAAAATCCATCTAGCCCACAAGAAACCGAGAGTCGAGGAAAGTGGAGCCCCTGGAGGAGAAGTGGCAAAGGAAACCCCTGATCTTACAAACCTAGTGAGTTCCGAAAGACCCGAGGGGCGCATTGAATATTCAAATATTTACTCATTTTATGTCAAGCAAAATTCGATACAAATTCATTTTCATCAGAATACAATTGGAATACATTTCTATATTTAACCTCGGGAAAAATAGTTTGTACAATAGGGAAGTTTCTTTGCACATCCTTGAGGGACTCCCAAATCGACGGAATAATAATAATTGTAACAATGGGGCTTTTGACAAGACGTTTCGGGACTGGTTGGATCATTCCCTTCTTCAGTTGTCTTTGAAAAGGTTGAAAAAGTCAAAAGGGCAGCATTCACATCCCAAGGTTCCGTCGGGACCTCGTTCTCGCACTAAATATATATTGTCTACCCCATTCTCTCATTGGTCAATCTCTCTCTCTCTCTCAAGTTCATCCAGCATACACCATCTACTTTACAGGACTCAATCAAAAAACCAATCTACTCCATTTATAAACTAAAAAGTTTTCTTAAACCGTTAAGTTTTATTAAGAGACAGATCACATATTTACCTAATATTTGTCAACTTAATATCAAGAGTGTAAAAAGTGAAAAACATGATGAAAAAAATATTTATTTTTATCACAGACTTCGATAATATAACAAGTTATGAACCGACAATCAGACCATCCTCTACTAGTCATTACCGTACTAATTGAGAAGATTACCAGTTTATTCTATGATTGCAAATTCATTGATCTCAAAGACACTAATTTACACTTTCGATACTTGACTACGATATTAATAAAATCTATTTCTAGAACGAATTTCAGGTTCAGGACATGATGGATGACGTGAAATTATGGGAAGATGGCTTCCGTTCTCGGTATTACCAAAATAAATTTGGTGTTGAAATCCAATCAAACAGAGGCTTTCCTCAAAATGTTGCCCTCGAATACGCCCGAGGTCTCTGTTGGGTTCTCGCCTACTACTATCAAGTGAGTCATCCTTAAAAAGTATTGGATTCGCTCACTACAAGTTAAATTGTCCTCATGGATAGAATTCTTCTCTAAAAATATCTTTGAGAATAAAAAATATTAATTATCTAAAATCAATTTAACAGGGTTGCGTTTCATGGAATTGGTACTACCCGTATCATTATGCTCCGTTTGCCAGTGACTTCCAGGTGATTGACAAGATGGAGTTCAACTTTAAAGAAAAGACTCAGCCCTTCAAGCCCCTCCAGCAGTTGATGAGCGTCTTTCCTGCTGGTAGTCGTTCCCATGTTCCGCCAGCCTGGCAGGACCTGATGACTAATCCTCAGTCGCCGATTATCGACTTTTATCCAATTGATTTCAAGGTATTTTCAGTTTTTCTTACTAATGACTCATTGCTACCCAAAAGGGCTATTTTTCTAAAAGTTTCTATGAGTTTTCCAAATTCAAAAGTCCAATATAAAAATTTCAGATTGACCTCAATGGAAAGAGACACGCCTGGATGGGTGTCGCTCTGCTGCCCTTCGTCGAGGAAAAGCGCCTTCTCAAGGCCCTAAATGCCCGCCTCAACCGCCTAGAGCCGGACGAGGTGCAGAGAAACAATCGCGGCTCTGACCTCTACTTTGTCCACAAGGACCACAAGGTGGCTGAATTCATCAAGACCTGCTACAACGACTTGGGCAGGGTCTCCTTCATCGCAGACCAAGATTACGAGGAATTCCCAGAGTCGAGCAAAATCGTCAAGACGGAACTCACCGAGGGCATCGCCGGGATCATTTGGACTGAAAAGCAGGGCACTGTCTATCTACCAGGGGATGATGTACCGACAGCCATACCTGATTTGTGCAAAGACATCCCTGGGATTGAGCAAGATGTCATTGGCTGCGCCTATTTCGACCCCCCATACGATAGGTCGTTCAAGTTCCCTGCAAAGATTCTTGATAGGGTAGGTCTCATTCAGCCATATTGATTCCTAGAACGATAATCTTCTAGTGTAGATACTTTTCAAACAAAAATATGAGGTTTTTGCTATATGCTACAAATGAAATTCGTGTATGATTAATTTTTTTAATGATTAATAATCTTAGATTTTGTATTTCTACTCAATATATCACTGAAATCCTGACGCTTTCAGGTTAAAATGTTGAAAAATTAATTTAGTTCACATAAAGGTCATTTTCAAGTCTAACAAAATCTTACTTTTTCAAGGCGAAATTGGCCAAACCTGTCAACCTCTTGCCGCCAGTGCGTGGCCGTGGCGGTCAGGTGGGTATGAGAGGGTCCAATCGTGGAAATGGCAATAATGGAAATAACAACGGAAATCACTACAACAACCGTGGAGGTTACGGCCGTGGTGACTCTGCCAATCGCATGGTGCAAAACCACACTGGCCGCGGCGGTGGCGGTGGCCACAACAACTGGCGAAATAACAACCAGAGGGAACGCTCTGAATACGCTGGCGGTGGTGGGTACGGCGATGACCCTAGGCAATATGGTGGCAACAAGAGGAGCTATGATAATCCCCAATACGGGGGTTACGAGAATCCCCAATACGGAGGCTACGAGAATCCTCACTACAACCAGAGGGGTCGTGGCCAGAATCAAAGGGGAAATCGTAGAGGATACTACTGAAACAGTTGTAAATAACATGAACAAAAGCTTCTTTTTTTAAAATCAACTTTTTACAAAATAAACTCTTAACAAATCAATTTTTTTATATTTTACTCTGGCTCGAAAAAGTGGTACTCAGTGGTTTTGGTCGAAGGAGCCTTTTGATCCAAAAGATATCAAATGACATCGAATCAACGACAAAAACCCAATATCAATTGAAGAATCTTTCATATCAGATGAAATGATTGATCTCAAGAGAAATTTAACACATGAGTGAATGTTCCCATGTCCGACAGATTATTGGAATTAGAATTTCAATGGGTTTGGTCAAGCTGCCGGAAGACAGCTGACTGACTTTTAGTCCTATAAGGATAGTTTCCATGATCTTCTGGAACATGGCCGGGGCTGAAGCCATACCAAGTTGTAGTGCTCCAAACGCGACATGAACCATATTCGTTAACATTTTGGCGTACTCCTCGTTCTCCTCAGCTAGCGGTACTTGCAGGTAAGCGTCGTTCATGTCGATTACCGAGATGTGTTTGCGTTCCCCTAATTCATGTAGAATCTCCTGGATCGTCGGCATGGTATGTGAGTCTACATCTATCAGTATGTTAAGTTTTGATTCTGCATCTACTTTGCATTTAGAACCGGTTCTCTATCTTCGTCTTGATGCTCCTGTTGCCCTGAGCTACTGACAAATCCGCTCGCCAAACAGGTAGATCGAATTGCCGTTATAGTCCTTTTAAGCATGTATACAACACAGTGGTTATCGATTGATGGCCATTTAAAGACACTATTGAAAGAAGTTGGTCCGGAACTTAGCCGTTCCTGCATATATGAATGAGCTGGATTATTGGGTACCACACGAATTGACAGACAGCCAAAAGAGGAAGAGGCACTCTGTATGTCGAGTTCTCCTCCAAAGACATGAAGAATCTCTATTTCTTCCCCATATTATCACGTGAGATGAAAAATAGTTTTCTAATATTTTTGAAGAATCTCACATTGCTCCAGCAGGTTTCTATCTTTACCAGGACCTTCAAAACTGTCTTGGGGACAAACTTTTCAGCCAAAGATATGAAGTCGAAACATGGGTATCAACTTATCTCAAACAGAAAACACAAACCTTCTGAAAGAAAGTTGTCAAAGCTTTAGAAAATGGTTGTAGAAAACTATTTTTTGGAAAAATCATCAATCATAAAATTTAAATTTTTAGAAAAAAAAAACGCAATTACTTTACCAGATTCATGACGAGAATTTGTTACCAAAATAGTTTGTCCTGCTTGCATTTTACCTACAATCATTTCGCATCAGTAGGAGGATTCTCGAAATGAAATTTTTTGCATTGATAGAACCCACAATAAGGAGGCCAATGAGTTCTTTACCCCTCCAACTGTTCTGCATTAGGACTCCTAAATTTTAGGAGATTTCTTTTGGAAGAATTGTTTGAACAAGGACCCGGGAAAAAATAATTCAATCGATGAAATAGGGATACCTTTCAAAGGAAAACGAAGCGGTGTCAGAAAATATATGAAAGGAAAACCAAACCCTTGTGGGATAAAACTCTGGGCAATCTGGATACCTCTATGATTTTGAGTTTTATCAAGCGTATGCCCAAAACTCTAAATCTCCTCACGGAGTTGGCGGTGATGTTGAAGATCTACACAGTTAAACTATTTACCAACGCACCGCTTGCCGAGACATTGATCAATAGAATAAACCAGCTGATTTTCAAGAGTGACAAAAGTTTTAATCGAACGAATATCTATGTTGAGAACATGAATGATTTTATGAAAATGGACAAAAAATGCGTATTTTCCAGATATAACAAGATTTTGATATAAAGGAGGTTCAGTAGAACCCTCAATTCATAGAAGAGTAGTACCCATTGAGTACAAAAAATATATGGGCTGATCTTCACGATTCGTTAGTTGCAACATATAAGCCCTCTTATAAGTTAAAGCCATGGTATTTATATGTTCTGGCAAATTCTTTCTAGGTATCTAAAGCTAGTTCTTAAGTGAAAATTCCCATTACTACACTTGGCAAGATATTGATTTCAAAATAAATGTTTAGGCCTTCATCTCAATAATTTTAAATGAACCGCTGAAAAGATATTCTGAGATCCCTCTTGAGGTTTTAACAAATTTCATTTTAAATAAATAAATTTCTATTATAATTTCTCCCCAAGCCCCTTAAAAGTAGTATGATCACTTTTAACAACCCAGGATGCCCAGTGTGCCTTATAGAGTCTGTAACTATTAGACCAGATGTGATAGATTAATATTTTCTTCAGATTATTCTTCCCAGTAGAAAGGAACTGTAATTGTGAAAATGCCTAGGGAAGGGTTAAATGTATTCTTTAAAAGCTTAAGATTTTTGTTGATACAAGTACCCAAGAATATCTAAAGCACTAAAGTCTAAATTGATATTTGCTTTCTAGCCTTGTGAAATAAAAATAAAGGATTGCATATTTCTTGATATTTTTTTCGTCTACATTGTAAGTGAAACAATGAAGAGAAGTTTTTATTTATTTATAACATCAGCCAATGAGTTCAAGTTCCTCTAATCTTGATTTTTTCATTGAGTTCTAAAATGTATGGTATCCATGATGGCTTGCAGAATCAAAATTGAGTATGAACATTTTTATCTCTAAATTTGTTGAATTATTGCGAATAGAAACAACTCTGAGTGGAGTTTCTGATAAGGTAAGGTTATACTGTGTTCGAAAATAATTATTTTTTGTGCAAAATATTTCTATGGATTATTTTATTCTTCAAAATATGCTCGTGGAAATGTAAAAATGAATAGTTTGGAAAAAAACTGATCCCAGATATGTATTCAGAATGAATATTATTACCTGTAGAAATATTCTTTTTATTTTCCCTACTCAATGAGTAGTACTCATATTATGAGTCACTCATAAGATTTAATCTTAAAGATTACAATAAAACACGCCATTACTCGAAAGTAGGCAGATGACTAATCATAAATAAAGGTGTGAATTAGTTAACTGAATGGGTTTTCTGGATCTGATTAAAATTCGTGATTGCTTTTTTTTCACTCTATTTATCAGAGAACAGTATCAAGATTTATTGGCAGAATTCTGCTGTGAAAATACCTCAGATCGTTCCTTATGCCAGTCAAGTGTTATTTTTCTTCACACAATCAGCATCTAAGAGTGTTTAGTTTCTCAATCTGAGAATCTCAGATATATGGAATTGGTTTCTAATTATAATTTAAGCAATGATAGGCATACTTTTAACTAAAAAGTTGTGACCGTTTGACTGAATGTTCCAGGACTTAATAGGTCAAGGTATCCCAGCAGGGATAGAAAACTCACAATTGTTTATCGTGAGCCAAGAATAAGGTTTGGTTTCACGCATTACTGACGCACTACTCATGAAGAATTCGGTTTTTTAAATATTAATCTAAATTTATGTCAAAAAACTCAGTTCATAGCCAAATAGTCCATCCTAGCTTTGAGACCTTCACTCGACTTAGCATGGGCGTACAAGTCTGAGATGTGAGGCTTTATCCACAGCTCCCGAGGGTTATTAAAGACCGGCTTCTCGCCTAAATGCCCAACCTTCCAATTGGGTACATCGCCCATGAGTTTCTCCTCCTCTTCTCTAATCAAATGCATTTGCTTCAATAGGAGACGGTCGAACTCGGCTAGAACGAATGGAGAGAGAGCTATTCTACACTCTTGGTCTTCTCTTATGTTTGCTTTGCCAAATTCACGAAGATAATTAAAGAGCTTCTTCGTAACAATAAATGTGCCAAATAAACCGCCAAGAAGGAGAACGCCTAGTCAAGGTTAGAGAATATTCCGACTTCTTACCATTCACTCCTCTGACGTTCTTTAGTCTTGAGAAATTTAATGGCGCGTAGCCCCCAGCTGGAGGCATCTCCTGTTTTGTTGAAGCCATTTCAAAATGTCTATTTGAACAAACAACTAATTCAATATTTGCGAAAGTATCTTGTTCTTATTGATGGGATTAGACAAATTTGAATTCAAAATAATTTAGAAATCACATCTTGCCTTCGATTAAGTAATGAAAAATCTTCTAAGATCGACTAGAAATGAAAACAAAGTTTAAACTGAATCTCTTGTTATACTGAAAATATCTGGAAATGTATTACAAAATAAAATTCTCTCGTTTTCATTTGAAAAGTTTTCAGCTCTCCTTTCCTTCATCAGTTATACGGCATCCTTCTCTTTTTATTTTTCGAATATAAATTGAGAATTTTCATTGTCGCTAAAAAAAGGGAGAAAGATAAAATTTTTATAATAAAAGAAGAAAGATTTCGTATAATTTCAGATTAAATGTCTCATGAACACATGATTATAAAAATATTATCCTCTAATTATACTCTAAAGCAAGCGTTTAGGTGCTCTTCAATAGAGAAAACTAAGTATCCAGTCTTGATCAAAAATCCGTCAATTTGAAAATGGTATTTTGTCTCAAACTATATCTTTTTAAACCATTTTAATTCGTACATCTATGATTTATTATTTTAAAATTAGATTCTGATGTGGCATTTTTTGTTGACTCAAACTTTTATATTCTCTAGAGTCTAGACTGAAAGAATTCTTTCCTAAAAAAGGAGAATTCACACGTCAAAATCAATTTTTTATTTTATGCTCCTCCAAGATTTCTGAGTTGAAATTTCAGAAAAACCTTGTGTATAAATAAAATAATAGAATGCTTCTACTGTTTAACTGAAATAAAATTACAATTTAGGAGATTTTGACCTGCACTGTAGTTTTTTTTGACCAAACTCAAGTTTTTCTGAATTTTCCATGCAGACATGAAATTGAAAAAAACCTTTCAATAGCCAGAGATTATAAATAGATCTTAATTGCTATTCTAATTATTTTTCTCTATCGATTATTCACTCTAATTAATATGTCTCAAACATCACAAGTCTGCACATCATAAGAGAAAAATTAATTTTTACAGTGTTACTCATGAGTAGTTAAACATACCTTTGCGATATTTTTTGTTGAACAATATTATTATGAAGGGGTAATAACAGACGTTTGTGTACGCCAAACAGGTAGCAATGAACAGGGGATTATTGTAGTTGTATGAAATCTAGAAATTCAAAAAATATGAAATAAGTGTTCTCGAGAGATCAATGTTGGTCCATTCAAAATAACTAAGAGCACTTTTAACTGAGAGAATAACTCACTCCATTTATTTCAAAGTAATTCTTTCTAATGACCGGTTGTATGAGGACGATGAGCAGAGGTGTCCAGCTCATGTAGAACGACACGAGAATGAATATTAGCATTCCGATAATCTTGAAGGAAAATACAAATTCATTCAAAGGTTTCTCATAGTAAAATTCGAAAGTATTTAGCAGCCAATGAAATTAGAGCATAACACACTTATGTGGGCCAAAACAATTGGTATATTAGCATTTCTATGAAGTTTAAAGTCTTTTGATCCATTTTTAGTCGACAAGATTTGCTCATTTTTATTCCCCACTGGTCTTGGTTGAAAATAAGATTTAGTTCCGTGTATGTAAGGATTTTCTTTGAATATTTAGTGAAAGATTAAGTTGCCTATTTTTCGATAATTTCAATCTAAACAAAATATTTTGTAGAAAAATATTTTTTCATTAACTTTGAATGAATTTATTGCATTCATTATTGAACATATTCATCATTGATGAATATTTTGAGCAGAATAGAAATATAGAATTTAACTACTGCCGTTATCTATGCTTGCCCTGGTACAACAAGTGACACTCACGAGTGTCAAACTCTTGGAGTTCTTCGTTAAATGATACTTTTTGTTGCTCTCATTATTGTTCATCGTGTGAAGTCTGAGGATGGAGTTGAACTTTTCACGTTCCAATTTAAAGGTATCTGAGTTGATCTTATGCTCGAAGAAGGACTTTTTCTTCTCACAGCTCTCTGAGAAGATTACCGAGTTATTGGTCAGCGATTTGATGATGTCTCTGTAGCAAATGATTGACTTTGGGCTATTCTTAATCGTAGAGACCCAGATTCTATTGCCAATGTAGACATAGCAATAGGTCATGATTACAGCTGGTAGGACGTAGAAGAATAGTCCATCGAATTCCCATCGAGAAGTATGCAAAGCAACCAGGTTAATTAACTGCCGATCATTGCGAAATCATCTGATAGAATCTGATGAGTAAACATCTTTCGACCTGAAAGGTTAAACTTCTTTTTGCATC
>JJOG01006162.1:0-13520 GCA_000715275.1 Gyrodactylus salaris
GGGACACTGGTGTCCCGTTAAGTGAAAGAATGAAAATACTACAAGAAAAATGCATCCATAAAACTCAAGATTTATCTCATTTTATAGAAAAATGAATGAGCATTTGATTAATGTAATTATTTTCTCTTAATTATCTCTAGTTATAATTATACAGGTGTTCAGAGTTTTGCTGACAACAAAAATGTCATTTTAATCATCCAAATATTAATTTTCCAAAATTTTAAAATCTAATTAACTTTGACATTATGCATCCGAATTGCCCCAAATTTTTTTGATTCAAAAATGGTCATCCCAAGATTACCACGAAGTTTAAAATATCTCAAAATAATGCAAAAAAATCTTCAAGCAAATATTGTTCTCGAATTTACCCCACTCGCTGTTTCAGTGTTTCTATACCTAAGTTTACCTGGGTTAATAGGTCTTGAGAGAATTGCAGTTCTCTTGGTGGACTATAAACCATGCAATATTATTGGATGGGACGTACTTTGAATTTTGATTATAGATTCAAGTTGTTATGGAAAATTTGCAACTCGTTAGTATGCTGCTTTCATTTAATATCGTACGATTCCGCCATCGGCGTGAAGTTGTACACCACCATGAAGCGATAGAAGACGCTTCTGACTTCAGAGGGTCCTGCATTTTTGCTTAACATTTTCTTTTACAATTTGCACGGCTTTCTCAGCTCGACCGGTGATGGCCGAGATCTTTGGTGAGACTACTAGTGAGGTCCGCTCTGAAATTAGTCCCGTTGTCTATTAATATTTGAGATAGGGCTCCGGGGGATTTGAGACTCAGCAGTTGCTTGATTTTGTCCCTATCTGGTAGGAGCTTTCCGTTTTACTATCACACATCGCCAGGGACTCGGGGTTTTAAATTGTTCTCTGTGAACCTATTTATCAACGTGTATTAGTATTTCAATGTAGATTATCGTCTCGAGATTCATATTCTGGGTATAGGGGCCGCGTAAATATGGAATCAGAAGAGGAAAAATAATATCAGTAGCTCAAGAAGAGATGATTCAACCTAATACTACAACTGAAATTAAGGATTGAATTTTGTGAAAACTATAAATGACAATGAAAAACTGCGTTAAAAATATGATTAATAATCTTATCTTGATGCTCTCTAGAAAAAGTTCTATGTTTCTCAAGTTGCTCTCTCAAGATCTTTTGAAATACATTGAAAATGATTTTATTAAACTTGAATCGAGATAAAAAAGTTTCTTTCGAAAAGATTAATCTTGAATAATAAGTTGAGAATGAAAGACCTCAAAAAAATATATATTACGTGAAAGACTTTGTAATAGAGAGCTCCTTAGTGAAGTCGTCTTCTGGGAACTTTTAGCCAAAGATTCGATTGAACTTTCTTGTTTTCGATGTCAAGATCTCATTAATAAATTATCTCTCGATAATATTTATTAGATCTATCGATGATCACTAAAGATGATAGATATCTTTAGATTCACGAGTTAACACATGTATCACTGTCTCTTTCGCAATTTTTACTGTACTAGGATTGAGTCGAGAGAAAATCATTTCGACTTCAATCTTTATCAATCTTCATTTTCCCATTTTTAGATCTGATTCCATTAATGTAATTAGATGTTAATTCGTTTTTTATAACTGAGTTTAATTTTTCATTTGAAACCCAAAGTAAACAATTTTTGAGAAAGCTGAAAGATACCGTTTCTTGGAGAGATACGAATTGGAAATCAAAAATTGGTCAACACATCAGGTTTACCTCTAGACCACCAAGTGAATATCTGAGCTCATACTAAATCCGCACTTGCAAGTACATTTTGTAGAAAGGTACGCTTTAATTGACCTGGAAGAACATATTTTTCTCATTTGTGAGAAACCCACAAACCCATTAGTAGGAATACCAAATGCATATTTTTCTTTAAATTATGCATATCTTAGGCAGAAATTTGCATATTTTACGAAAATTTATTTTTGCATATTTCTAAGATTAATGTGCATATTTCTCAGAAATGAATGCATATTTTGGGTATCCCTATCTATTAGCCTATTTTTGAATCATATCAAAAGAGACACCAGCGTCCATACGAGTTGACACACAACAGTAAAAGCTCCTTAATCCCTTTAAAGTGGAAGCCAACAATGTTTGTGTATGGCTTCTAATTCTCATGAAGCCGTAAAATAATGTGAAATCACTTTGATAGCTCCGGAAAAGATCTCTCTGAGGAAATTCGACTTTCATTGCAATCAAATGAATTCAACAACTGGGACCATTCAGATGCCATGTTGATGCGTTTACTCCGGCAAATGTACACAGAACTCGGCCTAATTAAGCCGCACCTCCCAATTGACGTAGCAGACTTGGACGCCTGGATTCAGACTGTCTACAAGAGTTATAATCAAGTCCCTTTTCACAATTTTAAGCACGCTTTCATGGTTACACAAATGGTATGTCGAATATTTCAATTATTTTATCCACGCAATCGTAGGGAAATTAGGAAAGAGTTTTACTACAATCTTTATTTTTCCAATTTCTTGTTGCCCAAAGATTGATCTCACTTTATGTAAAATTATGTAAATTATAAGCATTTTCGTTCGTTATCTTGAATTCTTCAAAGCATTGTCTTTCCTTAAAGTTATCATTTGAGGATAATTCATGATCAAACAGTGGAAAATCTTTTTGTCAATATAAAAAACACTCTTGGATATTATTTGATAATTTGAAAAACTTGTTAAGAATACAAATAGACATAATTTCAAGTACCAAATAGTTTCAAGTAAAAGATCTTCTTCGAAAAGCTTTAATGAAAAACCGAATTCTTGTGTAAATATATATAAACCTACCCCCAATTGATGACCACTTAGACTAAGAAAAAAACTTGGAAATAACAAAATACTATAATTTATTGTCTGTCAAAAAAAAATTGATCTTTCAAAGTTATTTTTATAGAAATTATTTCGAATATTGATTGTTTTACACCTATGAAGAAGAATTCTCATCACGAGAAGTTAAGAAATAATTCTCTCAAAACAGAAAGAAAATACCGTCTTTTAATATTTCTTCATTTTCTAGAGCTTTGTTCTTCTTACCGGTGGCAAACTGAACAACGTCCTAGATAAATTCCATCAATGTGTCCTCATAACTGCTGCAATTTGCCATGATCTCGATCACCCGGGCTTTAATAACTCATATCAGGTAAGTCGTTCGCTTACTTTAGGAATATTTCCCATTGATTTCCAGAATAAATATCCATTTTTTTATTATTATTGATCATGGCAAGTTATTGATCGGATACATCTCAACTACCTCAGTCTATGACAAGTGATGAATATAACTTTGCAAGAGTTGTAATCACTTTTGTATCTCTATTTTTATCTCCAATTGTACATTCTGGATCCAAGGGGGAATTTCTTTGGGATCAACCTTTGAATGGGGAAATTATCGATTATTCCTTCGTAAGGAATTGATTAGTCTTGGAACACATATGAAGGAAATTTAATTCAAAATGAAAAACTATCGAAAGCGATTTGAAAACCAAGATCTATTTGAGAGTTCATAACGAATTGAGTGTCAGCCATTTAATCTGGGAGTAGAATACGCTCTAACTAAAACCCTTCAAAATCACTTTGCCAGTGTAATAAAAGTTTATGAAGGGGATTTGAACTTGGTGATAGAATAGACGATCTTACATCTAATTTCTTCTACTGAATTCAGAGATGCATAATAGGTCATTTTTTATGAGTAAGATAAGTAAGAAAGCATATGATGTCACCTAAAAAATATTTCACACATCGATTAATAGCATATAGCATCGGAGCAGAGATGAACTTTACTCTGATTGGTTGAAATGCCTAACACTCAAATGAAAAATATTACACTTGAAATAAATATCTGCCAAAAATAACGTTTTGAAATGTTTTAAGAATTTAATATTGTGTTTTTTATAAAAAAAATTTTTTTGCTTGAAATATGTTCATAATATTTAAAAAATAATCTACCTCACTCTAACTGTTTTTCTTGTAGAGGGAACTCTAAACAAAATAGATGGCATTCTTAGATCTTTTGGAGATTGCGAGTCCCTTTGAGTCCTTCTTTACAGAAACAAAACGCTTTTCCCTGCGATTTGCTTACCCTTTCTAGAGGATCTTCACCTACATATGTCTTTATTCTCCATCTTTTTCTGGGTGATTTATTAATTTTTGTTCACATGACTCGATCAAATATCCTTCAAAAATTGATAATAACATCTTAGAATATAATTTATCATATTTCCAAGAGATGGATTAATTCATCTGTGCCGCCATATTTTTGACGTTTCTGATTCTTCTGACGTATTGTCTTATTACAAGTTTCCCCCTCATTACATCTCCAGAATGAACAAACAATTTGATCTGATATATCTACATGTATTTATCGATTGAATAAACATTGAGAAAAAAATTTGACTTCTTACATGTACATCAACCAAATTCATGTCTCCATATGTCCAGTAATTATCTAGAGAAAAAAATCTAAATATTTGAAACTACTGGTTATTAATGAGAATTATTTTTTGTTTGTGAATGTGGAAATTCAAATCATTAGTATTTTAATTTTGGCGCTATATTCTATTAAGTATAAAAGTGAATTGTAAAATAATTTGTTGCCTTAAAGAGGAGGAAGCCCCGAATGCAAATGTGTGTGAATTGCTTGATATGACATGGGTTCTAGTGGGATTATCCGTTAGGAATAAGGTTTCATACACTTGGCTACATTGAATATGGTATATTCTATACTTTGAGGTCTACAGATTCATGTGGGAGACAGAATGACGAATGTGAAGTATGATAAGGTAGATTCAATAGAGATTTTCATAGTAAAAATCGAAATATCTAGAAATGCCTTTTCGCAACCGTAATTTACTGCTTATAATTTTAGATTTTGAGAAGTTGTTGAACTTATAAATGCCTCACAGTCTAATCTAAGGTAAAACCATTCTCTTTGACACTACTACAGAGTGTACTCGCTAGTAAAACCCAACCAAGACTAAACTGTCCAAGTTTTGAATCAGAGTTGAATGCATTTAATTAAACTTTTGTGAAATAATGTATTTTTCTGGTTGCCCTGATTTAAAACATAGATTAGGTACTGAATATGATTATTGGTAAGCTTAATTTCCTAATCTTATTCCCATTCTTATCATTTATAGAAATTTAAAGATTAAGTTTTTTCATATTTTTTGTAAAAAATGTAATCAAAGACTCTCAATTGCCTCGAATATTACCATTAAATGTATAATTGAAACCTATTCTTAAGGCTTAAAAATCCTTGGATTAACAAAGTAACTGATTTGAATTTAATACAATTTTTAATTTCTAGATAAATGCTCAAACTCAGCTTGCCATTCGCTACAATGATAGGAGTCCCCTTGAGAATCATCACGCCTCTACGGCCTTTGACATTCTCTACTTCTCTGGGCCGAATCCTTTCAAGTTTGATCATGAAAATACGAAATCATTTCGTGAGGGTATCATAAAGTGAGTCAAGCATAGAGTCTCATTCCTTCACGGTAAATGATTACTCAGTCGCGAATTTCTTTTGCAATGAAATCGCCATGCAGAATCATTTACGGACAGAGAATTATTTTCTTAGGCCTCATTCTCGAGACTGATCCTAACTGGGTTTTTCAGATACACGACAGTCGCATAATAGGTTTGTTAACTTCATTGGTTGTTGAGTTTAAAAATATTTGAGGATGAATTAACTGGTTCTAATCCTTTGAATTTTTGAGTTATCTTAAATAGAGCAACCACTTGAAGAGTATCTCAAAAAAATGACATTTTGTCACAAGTGAGGGATGATAGCATTTTTATGTAGGTAATTGTCGTTCCTGTTAATTTTTCCCCTGGATACTGAGAGAAAGAGCGTGATTGAATCCAAAATTTAATATTTTACTCTGAATTTTGTCTCATTCTCTCCAAATATTCTCTTTATCGACATTATTCAATGAAATAATTTAAAATTGTAGAATTATGACTAATCATTACAAAAACAAGGTATTATTTACCTTTACGAAATTCCCTTCTTTCCAGTTTAGAGACTATTTTTTAATGGGATTCTTTTAGATAACATGTCATTAAAAAATACTTTCTTACTGGTTGCGATTATTGTTACCTCAATGACAGATTAAATCGTGAAAATAAAGATTAGTCAAGGCTATATCCTATAGTATAACAACATGGCGAAAGGACACACTCGTACATTAAGCTTTACTGAGGAATTTGAGATTCGTTAAGACCACGTAACACGGTTTTTGTCATTAATGGCTATCTGCAGTGCACTATTATGCCTTGAATGAATGTAGCCTTAATGATGAGTCATCAGGTTTTTGAAACCTTTCAAGACCATGCAAAATGTTTATAGTTTTGAATTTCTGGAACGTTTAAATATTATAGTTTATCCCCGTTTTTATAAAAACTAGTTAATTATCAATTTCGATTTATAATTGTTTCATTCTTGCTTTAAAAGGTGAATTAATCGTTCTTGCAATCACTCCTAATTCCATCAATATGTATGAAAACTATAATTCTTTGAGTAAATTAATAGAAAAAATGACCTGTACTGTATTCCAAAAGCGTAAACAAGCCAGATTCCAACTCCTTATCCTGTTGATTGATGTTTCTAATACAGTATTATACTACATCATCCGAGATGAGACAAGCATTAAGTTAGAAAGCTTTTTGAAAAATCATATTTCTTACATGAAACTTGAATTCTTGCATCTCTCTTGTAATCTGAATGATTTAATAGTTTTTGAGATGTAGAAATATCTACAAAAATATCAAATTATTCTGTCTAGATTCAGAACTTCTGAACAATTAACCCTTGAGCGTGGGAATTAATCGTATTGAAAGCTTAATTTGAACATTTTAGAAGAAGCATATTTGCTCAGCATTACAGGAGTTGAATAAAACATGCATTCACTTTTTTACTACACTTTCCATGAGATAAAGTATTTAAAAGGAGTTTTAATCAATCAGAGGGATTTCTAATGCTAGACTTTTTCAATCAAAGAGTTTACCCTTTTATAAGAGGATTCAAGATCCTTTGAACATATCTCTCTGTAATTATGTTACATCTATTTCTCAGTTGTATGTAATAGCTTTTGTAATTTATATGAAATAAATGTTCCCCCTTTTTGGTGCCTTATTCTGTTACCTTAAATATACTTCTATATATCTAAAGATTGTTGATATGTTGATTACTCAGCAATACTGAGTCAGTATCAAGATCTATCAGTTATGCTGAATACGAATTTGATAAGAACTATCTGCAAATAGCAACTGTATCAGCACTACTCTATTGAGTGTGGTTGATCGAACTGACAATCTTTTGACTTCTGTAGTTGTTGACATTTTTCGGAATGAAAAAATCTAAAATCCCGTATAAGGAGTGACATAATCAGAAGAAAGAGCTCCTTTCTTTGATGAAAAGGGATTTTAATGAAACCACTTTAACGATAGGTGTATTCTCGCAACTGACATGTCGTCCCATAATGAGATTCTATCAACGTTCACTCAAAAGATTCTCGACAACCGAATAGAGATGACGAAAATCAACGCAGCCACTGGAAAGCCAAAGTGGGTAGATGATAAGCAAACCCTCTTCTTGGTCATGTCAATACTGATTAAAGTATCTGACATCTCTAACGAGTCGAGGCCGATACATGTGGCCGGCGAATGGATTGATCGTCTTTTGGAAGAGTTTTTCATGCAGGTTAGTAATGATCAGAGTATCTAAATGATAGATTCTGATTATTTAGTGCAAACTTGAAACTTTAAATATTGAAGTAGATTTCGCTTACGACTCAAGCCTTACATATTAAACTACATGAATCGTTACGTTAGGCATGGTAAAGCAATATAATTTGCAGCTGCATAGACAAAGCGCTGAATAAGCGTCATTTTTATCAACAGTTATGTCGCACTGATCCCTCAAATCGAAAAGTCATTACAAGGTTTTACTTTTCTCAAAAGAGACGTGATTAACTCTATCTAAGAATTCTATCAAATTGGATGCTTATCATTCCAGAATTTTCCTTAATAACAGAGCTCCCGAGCAATGGTTTATCAAGTTCTCAGAAAATTGATCAATCTTTTTTTGAATGAATGAAATAGATTCAATTAATTTAAATGCTTTCCAGAGTGATTATGAAAAGGTCTCTGAACTGCCCTACGCTTCATTTATGGACCGTGATAAGGTCAGCAAGCCCGCTAGCCAATGCAGCTTCATACAATTCGTCATCTTGCCCCTCTTCAAGAGCCTCTGCGAGCTAATACCCGACCTTGAAGTGAGTCTTGAACCGCCTTGCTAGAATCTTTTAAATTATCATTTTTCGTCAAAAATATTCTGTTTCATCATGAATTTGTTCGCCGATTCTCAGACCTCTCCATTTACTTACAATACTTAGGGAAATTAAGAGTACATATTCAGCCAATAATTATGGGTGGGGCTAGAAAATGCATTTTATATTTTTTAATATTTCAATTCTCGTGGTTTCATTATGAAGAAAAACTATTCAAAATTTTGAAAAAAGTTTCATAGCAAAATATGTATGTCATATTTTCACATATTTTCTATGGGAATACATATTTTTACATATACGGTCATTTATTATAGTTTTTACGATTTCTGGATAGAAAGACATTCTCTAGATATGAATAGCACATTTGATAGTCAATTGACCATTTTTTATATCACAAAATCTATAATACACATCCTTTCTGCGTCATAATATGTGAAATAATTTAGGCCCTAGTTTGTAGGTCCTAGGATGTGCATGTGTATATGCGCAACCAAATGTGTGGAACCTAAGGTGCGTAAGTGCAACAGGTCGTCAGCCAATAAGACAACGCCATTCTCAGCGTTTATCATGGGAGGTTTGTTTTCTTTCACATTTGCAAAAATTAGTCGATAAGAGTTTTTTCGCGAATGTGTGCTTATATTGGCGACGATAAGCTATTAACAACAAAGAACTAAAAGCACCATGTTTTCTTAAATTATTTATCATAACCTACATTACAAATTTATTTTAAATATTTTGAACATAATTTTACATATTTTGAACTGACATATTTCTGGTAGCCCTAATTATTATATACCAAACGCATAACACACATGTGAGAAACGTGAAATTTGTTAATTACTCAAGTTAGCGAACCTTTTAGGCGAATGACCAGTATTTGTGAATACGACATAACTTCAAGATTTGTATGCATCAGTTTAAAATTCGTAATTCACACCTTTATGCTGTGTATCACAAAAAAATGTATGTGAATTCTTATTCCTTGAAGATTTTATTACAAATTACAATCACGCAACACATTTGAATTAGGGACTTTTTGTATTAGGTTAATTCACCTCAATCCGCATCCGACTTTAGATAGGTCAGAAAGAGCAAGAACTTTGAGAGTCACAAATGTCAATTTTCTCAATTCGTTGTAATGATGTGCGATGAATAGCCAGGGACCAATGATATCTCTTTTAAGGCTATACACTTGCTCCTTCGCACCTTATCCTTCACAATACTAAGGTTAACAATGGAGAGGAGAGTGATTCTTTTCTTGTTTTCCAGGGACATGTTACTCTCCCGAAAACGTCATATATTATTTCCATATGACTCAAGGTCTCTAATGTCACTGATTCTTGCATTTACTAGTTAAAATTATGCTTTTTCGTTTGACCCTTTCTGTCATCTTAGCAAATATTTTCAAAGTACTGAGAAAATAGACTACAGGTTCTGAGACTTGAAAGAAGAGTCGGCCGCATTGTGATTGACTGGAAAAATAAATGGTGTCACTTGGTGAGTTGGATCAGTGGAAAGGTCTATCAGCGTGCAAGTTATAGGCTTACTAGGGTTATCTCGTATAAATACAGTTTCATGGACTAAGCAAGTTCTCTATACTTTGCAGTTTTCTGATTAATACGAGACACATTAACTTCGCCCTGGTAGCTTTCTAAGAAAGAAGTTTCAATAAAGATAGTTATTTTACTCAAAATGAAGGTAAGGAGTCTAGAATTTTTTCGTTCAATATCGCAGAAAATATAGTCCTCAATCCTAATTTAGACACAGAAATAAAAGTGACATGAGGCTGAAAATTTAGAATACTACTAGATGAAACGTTATCGCACTTATTTGAATCCCTCTCAGCAATAATTAAAAATTCTAGGCTATACGAATATATATCTTTGAAATTATTCAGCAAATATTATAATAGATGTTAATTTTATATATGGTCGCCATCTCTTCAAATTAGTGTATGGGATTTTAACCTATAGGAATAATTGAAGAAGTCATCCCTATTGTTAATTATCTATTTTCTTTTCTGAAAAATATAGCACGTTCCGATCTGCAATCTCTATCAGAATTTATCAAAATTCTTCATACCATAAATATTCGAAATTAATGAGATAAATTTTTTATCTATAAGATCACTAAAGAGCCCTTTTGGTCTAATTATTTACACCTATCTAATAGGCTTTGCATTGTTTTATTATGTGCATAGTAAAATAATGGGTAAATTATGTTTAATCAGCTCAAATATGTATTTTTCTTGTTTCCATTATTCGCATCAGTCCTTCAAAATATTTATTATAAAGCTTGAAAGACATAAATTTCTTCAAAAAACTTCTCAATGGTTGTAAATTTAAATTCAAACCTTAAAATTTAATATTTTTCTTGTTTTTATATATATATTTTTTGAAAATATATAAAGCTTCCATTTGGTGAGTTAAATTATTGAGGAAAAAATTAGTTAGTCTTGTTAACTTAAAAAGGATTAGAAGAATAAAGAAATAAGCTGCTCGAATAAATATTTGAGTAGATAATTTACTTTTCTTACAATTTAGGTCTATTCTAATCTTGAATGTTTAGATGAGCTTTCCTTTGTGAAAATAAAGGATTTTGTACTTTAATATGAGACAGGGTCTTCTTTTCAATCTCTGCAAGTTTTTTACTTTTCATGTTTGTTTTCGATTTCAATTTTTCTAAATGTATGTGTTAAAGTGGAAACCTTGTTAATGTGTACACTGTACACTCTCAAGCTTGCTTTGTGCATATTTGTTTAAAATTAAATGCATTGGTTAAAATCTGGGGGTCTTAACTATTGGTTTATAATATATATGAAAGGAAAAAACGGCGGCTTGCAATATGTACCGAATGCAGATGTATTCGAAGTTAATTTGAATAAAGAAAAAACAATATAAGTGACAATTCATGACATCTAACGCAATAAATATGCACAAAGCAAGCTTGAGAGTGTACACATTAACAAGGTTTCCACTTTGCATATGCATGTGTGTAGAGACTGTATAAAGAATGTAGATGCTATATCTGAAAAATCCAATCAAATTGAGAGTATAATCTACTCTTATTGGTTGGAGACAATTCTGAGGTCAGGTCGATTAATTCTTAAACCAAGATAAAACTTCAGATTCCTCTTGTTTCGATCCTAAGGTCTGTCAAAAATAAAGACATCAGGCCAGTAGTTTTGGAGAACACCCTGGGCTAAGTCAAAAGACGTTTCAGGACAGCGAATATGATTAACTTTTCTCTCTCATCGTTTCTTGAGCGTGTCTATTTTAAGATCTTTCAAGTTTTTTCAAAGATCTCTTTTCAACAATGGGTCAGTCAGAGACCCTTTTCTCTCTTGCAGTTCAACAATAAAGCTTATAGACTCGATTTCTATCTACTTCTTGAAAATGCTGTCAATATCTAAGTCGAGATTATTTAATTTCACTGAGTTTGTTTTAATAATTTAACTCATTTGAATATTCGGTTGTTTAAGATAGAATAAATCTTTGTAGGTTCTATTCGATTCACTCATGCCCATTATAACCCCGAATAGTGTTAGACTCGGCTATGAAACTCAAATTCTAAGAGAGAAGAACATAATTTTCTAATATGAGATGGTGTTGAACACCTTGATTAGTCATAAATCTAATCTTTTTCTAAGGATTTTTCACAAATTAATCTAAGCAACTTATCTTAAAACTAATCTCATTTCTAAGAATTTGAAAAGATTTGAGCAAGGTTTTTCCTGGTCGGAATACATCTTTTCTAACCCAGTATTTATCAAAATCTAATTAGAAAAAAATATATGCGTCAAGTTAAACGCTTTGATCACAACAGCTAGCAGATTTTAATCCTTTTTCTCATTTTAAAACGGATGTTAATTCATGGAAATGAAATATGTAATAGGGAATCTTGAAAATGCAGAAAATACCCATTAACCTCACACTCGCCCACACTAGAGAGAGAGATTGCAGCAGTGAATAATGATTTGAGAGTTCTTTGATTGATGAGCGACGAAAAAAAAATTAGAAATATATTCAAGATAGCCATCTATCAAAGTCTCCTTCATAAATGGAACTCTTACTAATGAGTCTGGGCAATTATTATTATGAGCAGTCTCCTCTGAAGCCGAAAGACGTTTCACACTTGTGTTGTAAGAAGAGCCCAAAATCATTCAATAAATTTAAATACGTTTTAAATTTAAGAACTCATAAGATAAATGTTCTATATTTTAAAGTTCTTTTAAAAACAAAATCTTGAGAATATTTAGTATTTTAGTGAGATTCAATTATTCTGAAAAGATGCATTAAAATAATTATTCGCTTTAATAATCTGTGTCTTAAATATTCTTATATTAGGTTGCATGTTGAGTCAAAACGAGTCACTTGTTAATTTTCACAATATTCTTTTCTTCTTCACAAAATATATTCACTTGATTCAAAATCATTATATCAATTCAAGAAATAATTGAATAAAAACTTGAGTCTTACTTATAAACGAAAAAATTTGGAAATCATTAAAATAGTCTCTAAAAGTCTTTTGAGAGGGGAAAATACCAACAAAGTACATTTCTTAATCTCTAGCCGTGAATCCTTAACAACTATTAACCATTTTTCTGGACTCTTACTTGCAAAAAAGTCCAATGGGCAATTCTAACACTACGTATTAATTTCACAAAAATACACAACTTATCCATGTACATTGTCATAATATCTTATTGAATATCTAAAGAAAAAAAACTTATTTCTAGGGAATAATGTGAAAAATGATATATTTTTATTCATAAAATGACGTGCTAGGAAATGTATTAGCATACTACATATTTTTCGCTCGTGAATAAGAATTTCTCGATTACAACATCCTCTCCTACTCCTCCTCCCATTACATAATTGTATGATGAATGGGCTTTAAATGCATTGCACTTGTTGGAATAATACGTCTTCTTTTTGTCACGAAATAAAATTCTTCTCTAATTTAGTTGTGGATATAATGATTATTTCGGGGGAAATGCCCATTATTACGTGACTTGAATGTCCTAGATTTATCGAGTAATGTCAACTTTTAGATGCAGATGATTTATTGAGCATAATTTTATGAGTTTTATGGTTTTTCAGTTAACGCTTAGAGCAGCAAAAAAGCAGAAAAAAAACTCTCATTAGTGTCACTGGTATACATTTGTACCCCATGAAGAAAAATATTCAAAAATTGA
>KL567188.1:0-14785 GCA_000715275.1 Gyrodactylus salaris
GTAATAAAAATCATCATTCCCCCCATCAATTAATAGAATATCTAATTAGATTAAAATGATTTATTTACGAAACGTGATTATAACCTTTATTTTGGGATACTGAAAAAATCAACTCATGAGAATACCAAATTTAGATCCCCAAAAATGATTGACAAAAAGACTAGCTACCAGATCTAGGAACATTATGAATATATTTTTTCGATAGAACTAGAAATTCTCAACAAAATTAACTTTTCATCAGAACAAAAGTGTTTGTCCAATCTGTAATGTCAAAATTCGACTTTGATTCTTAGATAAGAATTCGTTACTACCCAAATTTTCTCAGAACTGGTATAAGCTTGTTAGAATCAAGCTTTAAATATTTGATATTTTTCGAAAGTGTTCATTGCAAGACTACTTTTTGAATGGTCAAAATTTCAAGAGAGATTTTATAAAAAACAATAACTTTCAATATTTCAGAATGAAAGGTATAATTTTTTTTTCATTTATGCTATATATTTGAGCAATGAAAATGCACTTCGTCCAACAAAAAGGCAGTCTAGTAAATTTATAATATCAGTATATAATTGAAATACATTTTGATAGAATAAATTTCTATATTTAACCTCGTGAAAAATAGGTTGTACAAAAGGTAGGTTTCTTTGCACATCATTAAAGATGGAAATGATAACGGCTTAGGAAAACTTTTTAGATTAAAAAAAGTGATTGGTTTTTGAGTCCTGTAAACTATATGGTGTATGCTAGATGAACTTGAGAAAGATTGACCAGTGAGAGAATGGGGTATACGATATATATTTAGTGCGAGAACGAGGGTGATTTATCGACGGAGCCTTGGGATGTTAATGCTGCCATTTTGACTTTTACAACTTTTCAAAGACAACTGAAGAAGGAAATGATCCAACCAGTCCCGAAACGTCTTCGACAAGCATCATATTATTAAGCTGGGTATATATTTGAAAAACAGGCTGAAAAATAATGGTATTCTGACAACCATAAAGGGAGAAGAGAAGGACATAAATCCCTATATATATTCTCGCAAAAAATGCTAACCCTAAAAACATAGATTCTAGAGCTGTAGAATTTGCAAATATTTTAGTCAAAATTTAGTAAAACGAGCAGTTTCTGTGTATTTTTTGAAAAATTCTTAGCTTGAACCGATTTTATTTAAAAAAATAATGCGTGAGCTCCAGAATTTTTAATTAAGAAGTTTAACGAGGATTTTGTCTGTGAAAAACTATTTTCAATGAGATTCAATAAATGATTATAGATTTCTAAATGATTATTATTTTATTGATATTTTATGCCCAAATTTCTATATATAGATTTATTATCTTAAAATTTTCTATCGAGTCATTAAAACGTTCAAACTTTAAATACGGAATAAAATTAAATTAAAATTTTCTCAATTTGATAAGAAAATCAATATATTCTCTTTAACTGATAATCGCCCGATGAATTTTGCGTCAATCCTGAGTCAAAACAATACCATCATGTAACGGAACTCGACGGTATTATTAGAGTGAAAATGTAATTTTAAATGTCTTTGTTTCAGAAATTCAGATTTTAATTTTCAGTAACTTTTGATGGTTAAGAAACCACCTGGTCTGTACAATATTTAAGCTTGTATACAAACTCTGGGAACAGAATAATTATTACAAACAAGGATGTTAGAACCAGTGAAAGATTTCTGATCAGCCCAAGAATAATCCATTATAACCCCTTGTGTGAACGTCCAAGAGACGTATTTTTTGTTTAAAATAAATTCCAATAGCTTTTCTAATATTTTGATTTATAACTCACTGCTTAGAGTGGCAACACACAGCGTCTCGAGTGAAGGTCTAGAGAGCTAAGCTAGAGCTAAGACCCTTTACATCGAGGTAAGGTATCTCAATTAGTTTCTCGTGTAAATGTTGTCGTACAATACGGCTCGGACCACAAGTATTAGCTAGGAAAGTTGGGTGGAAACTGACAAGCATGTTATCCCCGTTGTTGGAAAAGTGGACTCTTCAGATGTTCTGACAAATCTATTTGAAGAGATCAATGACTGATTCACGTTCCCGAATGAACCAATTGCTCAACGATGACGTACAGTGTACGTGGTCTCCTTATTTTCGTACAAGGAAAAAAGAGCCATTAGCCTCAAGCTACTCGCACTCGATTTAGGAAGAAATTAAAAGAAAAATCTCAAGGAACAAGAGAAAATGGACGAACTGGACAAGTTTTAAAGAACTTGTAATTTTCACTAACTCGAAAGCTTATTCTAAAAAACATGATCTTCTTTAAAGAAAGTTAAATTAATTTTTTATATACTATGTTTTCATACTACTGAAAAGTACATTTTTTAACTTATCAATTTATTTTCAAATGAATGAATGTCGAATATTAATTTTCCAAAAATTGTACAAAACATATTCAATTGAATGAGAGATCAAATTAAAATATTTCAACAATGGGCACTGCGGTACTTTTAAATTCCCTGAGCATTCATGCCTCTCATTTGCCAGTCAAAAATACTCGAAGGAATGGGAAAATACTTTTGGGAAAAGATTATAGAGAAGAAGAATTCTATTCATTCAAATAATAGCAGATATGAAGAAATATAAATGGCTGCATTCTGATTGGACGATACAAAATGATAGTAGGGTAGACATTATTGGCAGTATTTTGAATTCATTCAAATGCTTCTTTTTGGAGTTTACACTACCTTCCATTGTAAGTCAGATTGAATAAACAAATGCTTTGTCTTTGACATCAGAGTTCCCTATGCATTTGTCCAAATGTTGATTAAGTTCGTAAAAGCTTGATTCGGGTCGTTTTAAACAGAAATAGATCTATAAAATTAGAATTTTTAATTATTCTAGTGTTTATTGATAAAGTGGGGTGAATGAATGAACGAAAAAGTGTAATTCTTAAAAAACTGCAAAATCCAAGAGCATAAATATTCAAAAAGAGTCATAATGAATCCTATGAGGGTAGCTTAATTTCCATATTAGATCATTCTAATCTCCACTCTGATAATTTAAAATGATATATCATATCAACTCTTTGATCCCTTCTTAAGTTTGTAAGAAACTTTTATCAAATTAGCGGTATTTATGTGACTTGAGCTGAAACTAATCTACGACCAAAATGTAAGATATAAGCTTTTTATCAAATAGTATACATTTAACAAAATCAAATTACCTGTCTACTCGTAAGTATTATGACTTATAAAACGAATATTGTAAAATATTTTATTATATTTATATATATTAAAATAAAATATTCGTGTCAATATACTTTTAAAAAAAATAACATACATATTACTTATAAGTAGACATATTAAAACAGTTGATGTAAATTGTCTGTATTGAACCAAAGTAATCTTTTCGAGGAATTATAACTTCAAAGTTTCTTCTTGTGAAATTTCTAGGGATCACTAGAAATCTGTTCCGGTTTTTAAATAGAGATTAGTACAACTTTTAATATTTGCAAATATTCTAGATCCTATCAATGAATGACTCTTAGAATGGCACCAAGAATGACTCACTTGACAATAATTCTCATCTCACTACTGGCCATATTCCATATCAGCGCTCAAGAATTCCCTGGTGAGTTTTGCACAGAACGAGAAAAGGAAATAACTCTTTTCTGCTTTAATTGAATTTATCACAAGTAAAACTCAACCAATGAAGGTGGAGTGTCCCTATTGGCCAATAAGAATTGAGTTTTTATCATGAGTGTGAATATAGAGATTTCTATGACGGATATTGCTAAGAAAATAATGCCTCTTTGTGTAGTATGGCTTATTGGAAATTAATTTTCATCCTGTTCATCTCATTTTGTGAGTAATTCTTATTTATGCAAAATACTTACTTTTATGTGGCTTGAAATGATTCAATATTTAAAATCTAATATAGAGTTCCACTTTTATAAACTATGAAGAGTTTTTAAATTAATTAGTTATTTGAGAAGACTTTTTCAACCCTTTTTATTCCCTTTTTATTAAAAAATAGATAACACTATGAGTCATAATATATATAAAATAATGTTTCAAAATAATCTGAACATCTAAGTAGATGGTTTCGTGGTTTTACTCAAAAGTTATGAGTAGCTAGTTTATATACTTGAACAGAAATACAATCATTAATTGATAGATTACTTCTTAACGGCCTATTTTGAGGCCCATTTAGAAATTTTATCTTTGAATATTAAGAGAGTGAAAATCTACAGATTTTTCTCCTCTGTAATTATAATTACTCAAGATGCTAAAGGACCTTTAATCTCTTAGAAAGAAAGAGAGATTACTTACACACGGGAATATTTAAGCTTATAATTAACTGCTTGCATTTTATCGTTTTGTTCTGCTTCATCCTTTACACCAAGGCCCCTTGTTCAAGGGTATCAAGACTTTGGTACCTGTCATAAATTATTACAGTTGATAAAATAAACTTAATATATATGAGTATATATTCTAAAAAATGGTTTCCCAGTATGTTGACACATGAGAAAATAATCTTATTATCAATGATCAAGGAATTTGACTTTGAGACAAACAACATGTTAATGAACGTGAAATGGCGTGCAATTTTGTTTTTTATATAACACAATCCGATTGGTCGATTATTCTAAATGGTTTTATTTGTAATTATCAGGGCAACCAAATGCACAATTTTTATTATTTGATATTCTTAAAGAGCAGGTGTTAAAATACATAAATGCCATAAAAGAAATTGTATGTTGGCCTCAGTAGAAAATACGCATTTGCATATTTTGACATATTAGTTGCCTAAAGAATATTTATAAAATTAAACTTTTTTTCATAATTATCGGTGTTTATAATTCTCTATCGTGTGTAATCAATTCACCTCTAATCGTTGAATCAACCTCTAATTGGCTGTTATTAATAATCTATGCATAATATTATCTTTAAGAATGTATACAGTATAACTCTTTCCAAAAGATAATTCGTTTTGAAAATTAGCCCCTAAATGATGCAATCTCGAAAAACCGTATTTATTGAAGTATGTCAAAGTACGTTAGAATTTATCCTGGCGAGTTCCAGTTAATTAGGAGCCTTCTCAGCTGAAAAATCGGCAATAAATTGGTAATATTTTGCAGATAATTTTAGGAAGAATCGCATATTTTTAAAATCACATTGCATATTTCTGGCCACGCTAGTAATGTAGTTTTTAAATGCAATGATTCAAAAGCCAACATAGAGAAGAATTATTCATATATTTAATATGAAATCAGAAAACCATTCAGATCCGATCAAGATTATTACTTTGATAGAAAAATAGTCTCAATTGAAGGGCATTTTTCTCTTATTTATAGAGTAAATTTAATCAGCCTAGATTTTGGATAAATAAAAAAAACTAAATTATTCATTAATAAGCGTTATATACCATAAAATTTGGGAGAGAAAAAATGATAAATTAGTCTTTTGCGTTTAAAACCAGAGTTATTTTTATTAATTTTTGATTGAACACCAATTAATGATTACTCTCTTAACCTTTAATGGAGAATCTCCATTGGAGATGATTGATGTTTTTGATATGGCAGTGCAGCTTTGTAAAAATGTTGAGAATATTTCGCCTAGTTGCTGAAGTAACATGTTACAACATGTACTACAAGAAAATATAATTTATTACATCAATAAATGTTCTTTCCAACAATTAAGTTTAGATAATTGATCTAGTACAGTACTAGAATTACCCCCACGTTCAATTTTCTAAAGATGGGGTTTATATTTAATCTCAAAGGTAAAAAAGGTTATTCGAAGAAATCATTAGAGAACCTCAAATGTTGTTTCTAGAATGATTTTACGCTATTTAAGTTAACTATGAACTCTCTCAAGTAGAGAGTCTCAACTTGTAAATTAACTGGACTTCTAACGGTAACATTCGTATTCATCTCTAGATAGACTCTATAATATTGAGTAAAATATGAAAGGAATTTGTCAGTTGTTCAAAAAATCATAATTTTCAAAATTGCACAATTTTTCTATTATTCTTATAATTTTAACAAAGATAGAAAAAAACTCCTACCATCAGCTTTTTAGTAGAAAATGCATATAAAATAGTCGAAATGGAGTGTCTTTAGAGGATTTCACGATAGCAGTATTTGCCCAGCGTACTACAGGACAATTTGTAGCTCCATGACGATTTAATTAATATTAAAATAGGGATCGATAAACAGATCATTCTAATTACAGAGGCTAATTGATTGATTTAGATTAAAATCTGCACAGAATTAGATGTAACGATAATTTTCTGGTGTTTCAATCACTGATGGAATACATATTTTGTGAGAGTCCTTAATGTATATTGTACATTAGAAATTTATAAATGTTTCATAAAATTTCTATATATTTTATCTAGGCAAAATTAATAATAAAACACAATTTTTTATTTTTGAGTGATACTGCATGTTTTCTAGACATCATGTATGGCATACAGTGTGTCCATTAGGGGTGGGGTGGGAATATTTTTGACGCAAAATTATAATCTTTGATAATTTTTCATTGGAAACGGATAAAAATTAGTTTTAAGAAGAATACATGCATTTCCACAAGTAAATATAGGTGCCTAAGAATTTTAGCTACCGAACAGATGAAATAAGAATAATAAACTGCTCTCATTCTCATGATTGATCAAGCACACTCTTTAAGATTTGTTTTAATGCATGAAACATTCAGGAAAGAGTTTGGCGAAAAATTTGAAAAATAACCTTTTGAATGTTAAGTTATCTTAACTGAAATGACTTTATTTGATGAATAAGTGCATTAGACTATGCCTATTTCGGATTAACTATGCAATATCAGAGCAAAGATGTGTTATTTTAGTGAGAAATCAGACATTTGATTCTCATGATTAACACATTGAGTTTGATGAAATCATAATTTTAATCCCATCACACTTCAGTACTCATATTCATCCTCAGACAATCAGATTTTTGAATGGGAGCTTCTTATTCTATTTTTCAATCAGAATTATGCCGTTTTCTGCTGTTAAACAATCTTATTAAAAGTATCTTTTCTCTACTTGGACGCCCTAATTATCTCAGATACATTGTAGAGAGTCTGAAGCCTCACATTTTCTCCAGCAGTTCAATCAGAGTATTCTGATTAATTTCTCAATTTAGAGGAAAAATTACTCACGTAGAAATTTGCCAAATTAATAAAAAAAGGAAATTTACATTTGTATGAAAAAGTCATAAAAATGCTACATAAGAGAATACCGTTAAAGTATGACAAAACAACGGGAACAGGGGAGGTTAATCGTTTTTGTTTTCCAATTTATTCTTCCTACCGTTTGAAAATGATTAAATTATTCTGTTTTCTAACTCGTTTTTCTCTTGTCAGATTTCTATCAAAGAGAGCGAAAGATTACCCTTGTTAGTGTTATTTTTGTTATAAGAGAGGCTGTCAGTAGTCTTTCTGATTATAGGAGTGTTGAATTTCAAATTATATCGAATTTCGTACATCTCCTACTGTTTTTTATCAATCTCATCTCTATAGGAACGCGCTTTTATAGATGATATTTTATTAAAATGATGATTTTCTTTGAATTTAAAGTTTATTATGATAAGATTAGAGTTACCCAAAAATTTGAAATTCGTATCATAAGAAAGATGTAATCGAATTACTAATTTTCATTCCCCACTGGTCTTCGTTCAAAATAAGATTTAGTGTGTATTTGCATTACGCGAAAATAAAAATTTATTTGGTTAAGACTGAAAATATCGAAAATTTGGCGGAAAAATTCCAACTAAATCCTAGATAAGTGGGGAATAGAAATCAACATCTCTTGTAAACTGCATTTGGAGCTACGTTAAAATACACGGAAATGCTTCGAATATAATTTCTAAACCCTCGGTCTGGAAATGGAAAAACTTTTACAAATCGTAAATAGGGGTTAGGGTATGCATATTTTGCATCATTTTTTCCGATGACCACGAGAGGAATTTTTCCTGGCGCCCCTATAATTCCCTCTAATTGGATATGCATTTTGGGGTTTTCCTTTTTAACTCAGTCAAAACTTGACTCAAAATTAACCAACCAGCACAGAAATATTTTTAAGAAACCTTTTTTCGAATGTATGGTTAATTACAGATAAATGAAAAGGTTTTGATCTAAACATTTTATCTCAAAATTCAACATAAAAATTAACTCTAGTTGGCAGAATCAAAGCATTTGTTAATGGAAATATTCCGAGAAAAAAAGCTTTCCCATGTATTGAGGGGAGGAACAATTTTTTCATTTATTAACCCTACAAAATAACTGTTTATTTTTGATGCAATGATCATTGGAAAATGTACTTGCATTCACGCATGCAGTGCTCCCTCAGTATTTATTATTTTTAAGGTGGGCTTTCTCTTCTTAGGAAAACTTTTCAAAGTCTCTAATTTAAAAAAAAGATTAGATAAGCATTTAGAGTGTAAACGTGAATGAATTCATAATGCAAGAGGAATATGATTTAGGAATTGACTGGACGATTCAAATTAGCTCTCAAGAGACAATGAAATTATTTGGCCTACTCAAGAAGGAATTTTTTTCTCATATTCTGAATTACAGTACCTCAGTAATAGAGTTTCATGAATTAGAGAAAATTATATCGGGCGTACAGTAAGAGAGAAATGATCAAACCTAGAGTCGACAGAATTAGAGAAAAATTATAAAACCTAGAGTGAATTTTATCTGATGTTTCGAAATAATTCCATGGCTTCTTTGAATAAATTTTGTCCGTATAAGAACTTTTAAAGTCTTACTGTTTAAAAAGGAATCGCAGAGTTGGCAAGTAGATATTTTTCTCTGAGTGAAAGGATATTCGAATCTGACGTGCGTTTATCAAATTCCATAATAATTTTTTCTAGTAAGTAAAGTCCTGTTCATTTCAAGATTAGTCATCGAATTAAGGATGGTTAAAATGAACAAATCATCTGTGGAATATAACTCATTCAAAATATAACTCAAAATAAAAACCAATCGACTCTTGAAATACTTTTTTAATCACATTTTTAACATCTTCTGATTCCTGAAATCACACATTTCTGGTCGCCATGCTTATGATTCAAGATGGAATTATTATAAATTAGGCTGATTTTTCTTTCTTTCAAAATTAATTTCATTTTGCTGTGATTACGAACAATAGATTGCTTTAAATAAGAATTTTAAATTTCCAAATTATTGAAATGAAGATTTTCCATAGAAAGAAGATTTATAGCAGAATCATACTTTATAAAATATATTAATTAGGTTCTTGTTCGACCTTTCTTTACAGAAGAAAAACTTTCAACCGACCGCTAACAGTGAACCTCTTGAATTGAAAAGTGAATCGCTAAACTGGAATAGAAAATACCTAGAATTTCATTTTGAGAAAAAAGTCTGCTCAAATTTGATTTATAAGAGTTTTCTTTGATAATTATATTTTTATCAATTAAAATAAATTCGTGATCCCCACTCTTCATAGGATCATCATACAAATGTCATAGCAATACAGAGAGTATCCCATAAAATCACAAATCGATTGCACTATAGAAATATTCCCATTATATAGAAAACAATAAAAATACATCTCCCATTTAATTTATAACCATATGTCAAGAGTAAATGCTTATAACGGCAATAGATTAATTGGGGGGGGGGGAGAAATGAAAGTTATTTATAATGCAGTTATCTTGAAACTTTTTATTATCCTCATAATTTAACTGTTAAGTCTTCTCACACATTTTAGCCCTGAAAGAGTATCAGGCATCAGCGGAAAAGAAGTTGATAAAGGAAATCCTCGAGAGTTATGAGAACGCCGGGGTCTACGGAAGGCCGGTCATGGACCCTAAGGAGATAATAAAAGTCGAATTTGGGATCTCCCTCTTTCAGATCCTCGAGTTGAAGGAACGCGATCAGATACTCAACGTGAAAGTGTGGACAAATTATGTAAGTCCAGGTGGATGAAATCATATAGAAACTTGTATAATAGAATTACAAAATATTTATTCGAAATGCTCTCATTATGAGAGTCCATATGTTGAAAATTCGTTTGATAAATTAGATTTATTAACATTTTTGTGTAGGTTGATGCTTGAGGGCTACTAGTTTTCATTCCACAGATATTGCTAAAAACAATCAAAATCATTCGATGAATTTAAATAATTCATAATTTTTATAAAAAGAAGAAAATATATATTTCTACCAGATTTATATATTAAACCCTATTGAGCTTTAGGTCTCATCTCTAAGGAGTGCATGTGGTTGACTTGTTTGCAGAGCTGCGGTCTAAGTCTCATGATGTCGAATTTTCACTTAGGTTGAGCAGGTCCTTTGTAGGGTTTCTGTTTAGAATACTCAGACCGTATTCCTGCTGTTCTACATCGTCCGCAATGTATGCGATGTTGTTTGATTGAAGAGCCGTTGTTCTGTTCGGGCTCCTTTATTATTATTCCCAGTCTCCTCGTTGTGTGGTCGATGTATGTCGCTCCGCATTCCCCAATGAATTTATAGACAACGTTGCTGTTCTCTTCCACGTTAGGTTTATCTTTGAAGATAAGGCTGAATAAGCTTTTTGTGATGAAAACGATGGACAACTGAATTACGCTTTAATTTTGTTGTATTAGATTATTTAACCCTACCTTTGAGATCCTGACTCTTTTTTAAATTCTTGACGAATATTCGTTCTTCTGTTGGCCTGTTTTCCTGGTTTGCATCGTCATGGTTTCGTTAAAGTTCTTGTCAACTTGACGTCGAGAAAGCTTATTGAATCCCTTTCTTCCATTTCTCTTGCCAACTAAATTTCGCTTTGGATTCTGTTCATTTCTGAGTAAAATCCCTCAATGTAACTGTCCTCCTTCATCACTACGAATTTTTCATCTATACATCTTATGTAATCTACTGTGTGTTCAGCTATCAGGGTATGCATACTATGTATAGTGTTCTTATCATGCCATCCGATGAAAATATCTGCGAGAATTGGATTCAGTGGAGACCCCATTGCGATGCCATCTTTGATATTGGAATTTTCATACAACACAGCTTTATCATTTGCACCATCTCTTCGCCGTTCATGTTGAATTGCGGTTGATCCTGGTTGACTAAGACTCTTATTATCGTCATTGTTTCTTCGATTGGTACATTCAGGAATAGAGATGTTACATCGAGCTCAATCATCTTCTTTTTCATTTGTATTCTTTCTACAATAACAAGTAATCCATTTTAAAGAATAAAATTTTTTTTCAAAATATGCATTTTTTATATGCAATTTTATTTTGCTCCAAATATCTTCTATAAGTGAAACATGTGTGAGGAAATATTTTAAACTCAAAATCGTGAATGCATTAGTGTATAAAGAACTTTTCACTCCAATAACCAATAAGATTGCCTTATTTACTTTCTCTATAGTTGAGTTTGAAAACCACGCTCATAGACACATATCAAAGAATAAAGCGATCAAATTGGTTATTGTTGTTATGATGAAATGAACTCAAGTGAACTCCAAATTCAAGGAGACTTGATACGTCAATGAAATTGAGGAAAGTCGTATACTAAATTTTCGAGTTAAAAAAATTCTGGATCTTGCTGAAACTTCATTTTGAAAAAGCCACGAGGGGGAAAATTGGCCCACATATATCAGAATACTTCAAAGTATTCAAAAGTTCTCAGGGAATATTTTTGCTTGCTCCCCTAACCAGTAATTGAAAGCTTGTAGGTTTTCATAAATAAAAAATCGTAAATAAGAAGGGTAAAAAATCTCACTTTTTCAGTCTCTCTATATTTAATAGATAAGTTTTATTTTGTAATTTCATGAAATAAGCTGATCGGCAAAGAACTTCAAAAGAAGAGAGTGGCCTACTTCAAAAATTTGGATGATTTCTGATTAATTTCCGAATCTAATTTATACAAAAACTAATGATTTCATTAAAAATGGATACTTTTCTATCCTATTTTATAATGCAGATAAATTAGAGGCTTTCCAAAGTTTAATGGAAAAAACTTTTAGAACAGAGAGAATGTTTAAACCTTTCTTTCATCTTTTTTCCTGCTAAAATAAAAAGGGAAAATATAGAGGAATAGCCTCCTTTGATCAACTGGCTCCAAAATTATTATATTTTGCAGATGTTATCTTTTTACATTTTTCAAGAGCGTAAATGTTGCCATTTCCCTGGCTCACATGACTCAAGGTGTCTAGCTTTCTCAGATAATCAGACGTCAATCAACTTTAATATACTCTTAAATTCGAGTGTTCAGTGCATTTAGCGTAAACGTTTATTGGTTTTGGATTAAACTGAAGCGGTTTCATAAGAAATTACTATGCCATTATTTCTTATCAGCTATATCATTTACAGTTGGCCTGTCAATATCAATATTATAGTTTACCTTTGATTATATCGAACCATAACGTAACTTAAACCTGAGGGAGTTTTAGGTGTGACCTACAACAATATAGCAAGAATAGCAATCGACTTCAAGTAAGGTCAATACTGACTTTTTCTATTTTCTACGTAAATTCTATTCTTCTTTTTCTCAAAGATTCTCCCACGTGATTCTGCCGAGTACAATTTGAGAAAATTGAAGAGCAAAACTTCCTGCGTGTCTTTTATCCTGAACCACATAGTATCAATTCCATCTTTGCTTGTCACAAAAGTACCGGACCGTAGTGCGCTGACTTGATCGCTTCGCCGACCATCAAAATATTCAATTCTTCACCACCGTTGACAGGATTTGAACATTATTCATCTTTAAATTGTCCGCCAATAACTCTCAAAAACAACTGAATTCGTCTGAGTTGTTCACAGAAGCTTCTTCATCTTGTCAAGAAAAAGAATCCAATGTTTATTTTCTCTACCATCTATGGTTTTCTTAAAATTCGATCTCAAAAGTTATCAGAAGCTTCGAAACCCGTTTATATGCGTGTGGATACTTCATTTCTGGTATTTGATATTTCTATTAAAAAGATGCTTATGCGATACTAAGAAGAATATCGAGAGGCTTAATATCTTCTGCGTGATAAAAAAAGAAGAACAAACACCAAACTAAGGCTGTTAGAGCAGTTAAATAGGCAATATAGCTAGTAAAAAACATGTTGAATAGAATATTGAAAAATCACTGCAACGCGCGATTGGGATATCTAGTTTTTATATGAATTAGGTTTGTAACGGAACATTTTAAAAACTTCTTGTAAACTTCCACTATTTAGTGTTCCAATCTGATTCCTCTCTTCCTCAGGTCTTCCTCTCTTTTCGGTTCAAAGATTCAATTCAAGATTCAACCGCAAATTTCTTGTAATTCAAATTTTCGGGTAGACTTCCAGCTGGTGACATTACAGTTCATTCTGTATCCAAATTCTTAACTTTTAGCGATGGTTGGCAATATTAAAAATCGTGTAAGAACCCCGAAACACTGCAACAATGCCAAATTTTAAGACCACAGGGATTTGGGTGCATGCCAATTAGTTTCCATAATCCTGATGTGCAGGTCTTCAGTTCTTGGTCTTATTTATAATGAGAATATTTATTTGACTCCTCAGCAAAGCTATCTATCAGTCACGAAAAAAATTAAACATTATCGTGGGGTGAGAAATTCATTTTCTTCTTTGAAATCGCTCTGTTTAATGCT
Source organism: Gyrodactylus salaris (assembly GCA_000715275.1). Classification (NCBI taxonomy): domain Eukaryota; kingdom Metazoa; phylum Platyhelminthes; class Monogenea; order Gyrodactylidea; family Gyrodactylidae; genus Gyrodactylus; species Gyrodactylus salaris. Next base: position 13,589 of record KL567188.1, read on the forward strand.
ATCCATTTTTAAAAATTATTTCAAGTCAAGATTGAGAAAATGATGAGAAACGTGAAAACACATATATTCTTTGTAATTCTCATCTCCTAATGAGACATTGTTTAACAAACAAGCCTGCTGTTGCTTTAAATCAATGGTGTATTTTTTAAGGTACCAGTCAAGAAAAATACCGATAAAAATTATATTTCAAACTTACCATCAAATTAATTTGTGAAAATCACTTATTAAATTTTTGTGTTTATTTATAATAGGGTTATTATCGTTTTCTATAGGAGGGTATAATAATTTCACTGACACATATAGGACACATCATGTATTTAATCCTTAATTCAAGGAGTAGAAACATTTTTTCTAATGCATCTATAGCAGGGATAGAAATTGTTATCGAAAGCTATAGGATAAACCAATATATCTAGTTGGACAAAAATCTTTTCAGAGACAGATCTTAACACCTTTGGTCGTCACCTCTTTTTACGATGGCTCTTGAATTGACTTTAGCAGATTCAAGGTGTTTAATGTCACAGAAAATGAAGGATATATTGTAGATTTTTTCTACCCAGATCAAAACTGGGCCGAATTCGCGTTTCAAGTGTGCAGATTTGGAAACTTGACATCGAATATAGCAGAATCTGCCAAGTCTGGATTAATGGAATCAAGACAGCTTCATCCGTTTAGCTACATATATGTGTATGACAATAATTCCACGATTTTTTTGTTAATAGATCAGAGGAATTGGTCATAAATATTGAAAAATCTACAGATTATTTCAAAGATTTTTTGAACATGGATCCAATATTGATGATTATGTCGACAGTCATTTCAAAGTAGAAGGTGTGAAAAAAAATCTACAATATAATCTTCATTTTCTGTGACATTAAACACCTTGAATCTGCTAAAGTCAATATATGTCGTATATATTTTGATAAGAAAATTCTTATAAACTTATATTGTCCAACTAGATATATTGGTCTATCCTATAGCTTTCGATAACAATTTCTATCCCTGCTATAGATGCATTGAAAATATGTTTCTACTCCTTGAATTAAGAATTAAATACATGGTGTGTCCTATATGTGTCAGTTAAATTATTATACCTCCTATAGAAAACGATAATAACCCTCAACTAAAATAACTTTTTATATGATTTTCAAACTGTTTTTAGGAAATGGACTATTTGAGACCTAAGAAATGGACTAA
>JJOG01006169.1:0-21324 GCA_000715275.1 Gyrodactylus salaris
CTGGTTCGATTCTCGGCGCCTGCGGTATACTGATGAGTCCCAAAAGGACGAAACGCGTCTATACCTGGCGTAGGTAGTACGGGGATATAGTATCCTTTCGGAATCCTGAGTTTGTGTTATGGTTTCATGTCAGTCTTAATAAAAAAAAATTATAATGCCTAATATAAGGTTAACCACATACCTACTATTTAGTAGACAAAAAAAAACATTCATATAAATCAATATTTCTTCCAGGATATCTATTTAGTTACAACCAATGAGAAGCCTTTCTTGTTCCCCACACACTAACACACCTTGCACATACAAATTATCTTTATTTCCACTGAATGTACTACTACTGTATGAGAGCCACAAAGAGGTTTAATATGAAGAATTATTTATTGAAAATTCCAATATATAAATTAGATATTATTTTTTTGTGATATTGAAAAAAAAACGTTTTTTATAAGAAACTTTTTTGGTTTTAATCACATCACCGTTTACACTTCCTATGGATTGATAAATACCACAAAAATGTATCTGGTTCCATTGGTTGTCGGGAGGCCTTCGTGGATGTGTGTAACTCTTCCCGGATGTATCAGAGCCCAGCCCTTCCTCGTGTCCTTGACAGCACAGTCGTAACGTATGAAACGAGCACCTCCACCCTTGGAAATAAAATGGAATCAAAAAGCGTTCTTTTATTTTAGAAGCAGGACACAAATTAGTGGTGTAACCACTGGTGTTCCGTGGTGGGATTCCGTTGAATTTCCAATTTAAAATTTTTGAAATTACTGTGAATGTTAGCAGAGTTTTTTGCTCAATACACGGGCCTAATTAAAGACTCCTTACTGCAAATTTATCATAAAACAATCGAATACTTGAACTCGGCGATACTCACTTCACATTTTAGTGTAAATTAGCGGAATCTTGATAAAAAATAATTTTTTAGTTTTTATGTTTTTTACAAGTTGCTCTGAATTCAAATTCCAAGTAGGGGGAAAACTTGGTACTGCTTGGATCAATTTGAATCTTGAACATGTCCCATTTTAATCTCAATTACAGATCAGTAAGTTTTTTCACTGCGCAATAAGGAAAATTTCTAAATATTTAAAATTGTGAAGCTTATTGATAGTACAGGCTGCCACATAATACTGAAAATTATTTTCATACTGATGTCCCTCGTCTAAGCCCTAGAAAGATGATAGTCAATGTTATTGGCTCGTCAAAACCTCCTTCATCTTCTTGTGTTGCTATATGTCACGAGAAGTATGAAGCATGTTGCACAAAAAGTAATTACACAGACAAATTGATCGAATTTTGATATTTATAAATTATAAAACTGTCAAGAGTCATCGTGTTCTGATTTTGAATGAACTTTGAGACTAACCTGATAGTCAACGCCAGCATTGTTGAGTGCAATATTCAAAGTGTACGTGGAAGCATCATGGTGGGGTCGTAGTGAGGGCTGCTCGTCCGGTCTGTACCTCACGATGAAGTTCATTCTTGCCCATGGCTAAAAATAATAGTATGACGCAACGTTAGAGATGTCTGAAATTAAATTTTAGAATTCACTAGCCATGATTTCTGCCTCTATCAACTATATGTACCTGAGTACCGACCGGACTCTAAGGTCTTTAGAAACAATTTTGAAACCCCACTCTGAGAAAACTAACATTCTCAATATTTGCATGTTGTAACAAATACCTAGCAGACGATAATATTCAAACATACCTCATCAAAGTGTCCCTCAAACACTTTAATCTGGATATTCTTGACATATTTCTTGAGAAGGTGCAGCCAGTGCTGTTCCCAATTGACCTGGCGCATGTGGATGTCTCTGGTGGGGACATTCTCATAGCCGCCCTCCAAGCGTTTATCTTTATTCGACCCGTCAGACCATTCCCCGTTGAATTCCATCTCAGCGACAATTTCATCACAAAAGGTCTCGGAGAGGAGAGGGAACCAGAAGACATCTGGACAGGGCTGAGGAAAGTCCTTTAGTGTGAAGCCCTCAGCTGAGTACTTTTGATATTCTTTGTGAATGTACTTTTCTTCCCAATCCTAGAGAGACATTATTTTACGGGTTCATAAGACTCATTCATTGTTAGACCCTCTTCAAAGGTTGTGTAATGTTAAATATTACTGAATCAATTAAGAAAATAGGATAAAGCAAGTCATTATTACGAAATTGGTTCATCCCAGAATCAATTGAAAGATTAAGAAATCTTAGCGTTGTAATTATGCGTTCTAATCAACTGAACTTAAATACAGAGTAGAAAATGTGTTGATCTGGTGGGCCTATTTTCAGTTCTTCTGATAAATAAGTTCCAACATTTTCGGGCCATTCAAAAGAAATCTTGGCCGTCGAGAATGATTCGCGAATAACCAGTTTTTCACGATTCACGGACTCATACACTTCACCTGAAATCTGTGAAAATTCACGGGAGCTCTCCACCAATCAGAGTAGTCGTGCTTAATTCATGTTATATAAACTCTAGATTACATCCTTGAAGACTTCAAGTTGAAGTGTGATACTCATTACCTAATATCGTAGTAAAAAAACTTATTTCAATTTCGAATTGTGAGAGGTTACTTTCTTGGCATTGTTAGGCCTATGAGTAAATTTTATGTGAGTGAAATTCTTATTTTTGTCCTTACAAAGATTATGAATTCCTTGTATGATTCGGAAGCACTTTCAACTCACGATGGGATTATCGAATATCTGCCAGAGGTCATTATTCAAGTGATCTGTTGTGACGCTGTCATCATTTGTTAGGTAGCCGTAATCTTGTGTATTGTCAACGAATAGGAAAACGTTCTGAAATGTATTATGGAAATGTAAATACACAAATAAATCTCATGACTCTGTATCAAATTTTCAACATCTAGCTTGAAATAGTTTACTGCTGCAGCATTTCTAGAACTCTATTTAAAAATCTTACCACAGAGCTATTATCATTTGAGAGTATTAGAGAATCAGCACTTATCCATTCTTGGACTGGCCGGCCAATTTTAGATTAATTGAGGCCATTTTTTGAAATTTAAAGTGTTTCTAAATCCCCAATATCTCAGTGAAAATTTTAATTGATTTGAAAGATTGCTCTCTTCAAAAATAATGCAATTCCTCGTGCAACATACCTTCTTCCTCATAATACTGCAGAGTTCCATGTCATTGGAAATTGTCCGGGTGCCATTCAAGATTGACTTTTTAATCTCTGGTTGAATCAACTCCAACGCTGACCTCTTAATGACAAGGATTCCAGTCAAGTAAGGGACATTCCAAAGACCTCTATTAATTGATTAATAATTAAAGGTTTTCTAGATTATTTGTTTTGGTTCTCATGATTTTTGGTTTTTTCAAGAAACAAGCTTTATTTTCTTGTTCATTCTCATCAGACTTTTACATCGCCTTAATATGTATAGAAAATTGAAATTGCCAAAAATCGTCAAAAATATTTGAGCTGTTATTTTTGGTTTTCAAAATCTTTATCCCAGAAATTAGAAATATTTTTCACCAGAGGAAATCGTGATCCGATTCTACTTACAACTTTGATCTTTCCACAATTTCCACATAGTCATCAGATCTGGCGTAGTAGCCATCTTTAGCGAGAGCTCCCCAAAAGTTTGACCACAACTTTCCACGTCGGGAGAGCTTCGGGCCAGTGACACTCTTGTCGTACTTCATTAGATCCTGGATCGTATTCGGATTCGTGAGGTGAGCAATCCCTTCGAGAATGATCGAATATTTGCACTCTGAATCACTGATGCATTTTTCACTGAATTAAAAGATTTTTCCATTAACACTGATTCGCGCCAATAAATTAGGATTTTCATAGTACCTAGTGTGTACTAACTACCCGAATCGTCTGCAAAATAATCAGATCTTGAATTTCTGTAAATATTTCACTTTTGTTGAAAGGAATACATATTTTTGGTAGCCCTACTCATGAGTATATTAAACCTGACATTTTGACACGAATCTACTTATGAGTATTATTGATATAGTCGCTAGTAATGCATGTAGAAGCTTATTATCAAAACAGTATCCAGCCTAACTGAGAGTATATCAGTGATATATAATGAAACTGAAAAAATTTTAGAATCCAAATTTCTTTCTAGTGAACAGATGAATAAATTGCCAAGGATCCTTGGAAAAACGCATCATGCCAGATTTAAATTTATGAAAAATTCTAGATATTATTTTTTATGTCAAAATACATTTTTCATTCTTTTGGGATTCCTAGAACACTTGCTCACAAGAAATTTTCATATTTCATCATCAAGTCGACCTTGAGATTGTCAGTAACAACTTCAATGGATTTGTACGACAACTTGTATTTCTCCGTGAAATTTCTCACTGCATAACCATGAGTTTCAGTCTGAAAGTAATATTATAAATTATAATGAATTTTATCCTTTGTTTTTATAAATTTAATTCTCTAAATAAAAATTATATTTAATTCATAAAATCTTGATCTTATTAGGAAATATTATTTGCTCTGCTGATGATATACAAATTGGCAAATTAAATGCGTAGAAAGAGGGGGAAGGCTTTCAAGTTAGTCACTCGAGAAAAACTTCCAAACGCGGCTGACTCATAATGCATTCAACAACTTACTGGTGAGTAAACAATTAGATCGATGAGGTTCTTCGGATAAGTTAATTGGGAGAACTTGAGGAAGAATTCATTAACAAAGGCGACAGGTCTCTCCAAGTGAACAGCAACCTGGATTTTTGGTAGATTCTCTCTCTAGAAAAAGGATATAGTTGAATGTTTCCCATGCCGATAAATTAATTAGTTGATCTATTAAAAATGATAAACTTACAACATTAAGGAGGTTTCTTTTACAAATCAGGCAACCCTCTTCTGGATTCCAATTTCTCGTAAGATAATTTGCAATTGTATTGAATTCAATCTGGAAGAAAGGGAATCGATGAATAATCAGTGTAGATAAAAAATAAGGGAAAATTAATCAATGCATGGAAAAATGGGAAGATATAAAAACTGATGAAAATGGCGAATTCTCATTGGTTGATGGAAAAGTGCATGGTTGAAATTTAAGACACGTATGCAAAAGATGGGGAAATTATAAGAAAACGAACCTTAACTGGGCCATTTGCATGTATAACACCAGGGGTATGTTGCGTTCTAATGTTGTAAAGGACGCCATACCCGTTTTGGTACCTGACTGTGACCTCGTTAAGGGCCCCGTTAAGGTTCATAAACAGCACAGTCTCTGTGTCCAATGCAATATCGAATTTTGCTCTCAGCTTTTCATTGAGAAAGATCTCAGTGTAGTAGAGTTGGTCATCAAAAGTGTCTTCAATCTCTTTGGATGTTATCATGCTGTAGACTAGGTCCGCCCTGCCGATGAAGCCGCCCGAGTTGAGGAACCTCTTTGAAGTCTTTGAGACCTCCGGATAAGAGTCGGCTAGGTCCTTGTCTGGCCAGCAAAAGTCCTCTGCACCAAATATTATGTTGTGCTTGAGGTTCTTGTACTTGCTTAGGATGCTTTCAGCGTTTTCATTTATGACGACGTCATAAGCATCAGTGAAGAGAATGATGGTTTTCGAGTCATCTTTGTACTTTTCGAGTTCTTTTTTGAGAATGTTTATCTTTTGACCACCACCCAGACCAGATTCCAGGTCTCCGCCTTTCCATTCGAGACCAAGGCCAAATATTTCTGTCTCAAAACCGTTTAATTCAGCTGATTGTTTATAACGCTTTAGAGCATCGTTATCTTCAGTTGCAACGCTTACGGCGATTATTTCTAAATAGTTAAAATCATCTTACTCACTCTCTGAAGAGGAAATAACTAGATTTAACAGGAGTGCAAAAACTAGATAGATCATTTTCATTTTTAAAATTAAAGGCTGTTACGTTTAAACGCTTATCTCAATAATAACTTGTATTAAAGCTTGTTTTAAATAAAAAACATTGTCAAATTTTGATTTTAAATGTATTTAATTTTGATAAGCTTTCTAGTTTTCATTAATTCAGATGAGATTTGTGAGACAGCTACTAGCTGTGAAGAATGTTTAAAATCTAGTTCGGTCTGTTCATGGTGCTTTGATGACAACTTCATATCAGCAAATGTTAGTAATTCCTATCGTTGCGCAACTTATGAATATTTACTCAAGAGAAATTGTCCTCCCAAATCTATTGATAATTTCACTTCAGAGACAAAAAAAGGTAAATATCTCTTTATATTATTACAGCTGATAATGTTGGTATGCCGATTGAGCTGACTGGAAAGTCGCGTCTTAATTTTGAAAACCATTTCAACTTTTCATTCCTCACACAAAAGACACATCCATTGGATATATACTTTTTGATCGATGATAGTCACACTATGAGAAATCTCTTGACTAATGTCTCTCGTATGACATATGAAATATTAGAAACATCAAAAGAGTTAACTGATGACCTCTATCTAGGCGTTGGTCTCTTTGTAGATAAACCTGTTGTGCCATTTGTTGAAGAATCCTTCACTTGTATGCAGAACTCCCAAGATAACTGTCTCGAAACTTTTCTCATCAAGCACATCTTGCCATTAACGAATGATTTAAAGGAGTTTGAAGAGCGAACTAGGAATTTCACTGTAAGTGGCTTCCTTGTTTAATCCCTTAAGGACACTGCAAACTTGGATAAGCCGGAAGGGGGACTAGATGCAACCTTGCAGCTAATCTTGTGCAACAAAGAGGTCGGCTGGAGGCAGAAAGCACGTAAAGTTATCGTCTACGCGAGTGACGGAATCATTCATGTTGCTGGAGACGGTCGACTGGCTGGCATTCTCCAAGGTGCACCTAAAGAGTGCATGCTTGAGAAGAAGACTGAGAACGGTCTCTCCTTCTGGTCGTATGAAAAGAGCCACCTCTATGATTATCCGAGTATTGGAGAGGTGAGTAAATTCAAGGAATAGAAGAGATAAATAATAGATCAATACAAGATCTTTATGCATTTTTCTCGTAACCGAAGAGACCTGATAGGTCGAAACATGTCTAGGAATAGTTCTTGCCATATTTCAAGTCATTAAGTTAAAAGCTTTTAGGGTTTGATCGATCTTTTTGGAATAATTCTTTGTTTAGAAGCAAATTTTTTAAATCACTTTTTATAAAAATCTTGCTCAAATCTGATTAACTTTGTGAAAATGACTCATTTTATATGAGAGCAGTGTCTATGCGAGACTTTGAAAATGTGTGTTTTTTAAACCTAATCAAACTCTTAAACTCCCATGACGTAGGCATTTTTAGGGTTTTTTTTTTAACTAAACAGCTATCATTCAATTATTAAGCTATCAACTGATTCCAAGACCTTTTCATTCATATTTTTTAAATATAGAAATTTTCTAAATAAAAATCTATTCAAGGTATCCGATCACATTCTAAGAAAGGGCATATCGATAATATTTGCAGTTAGTGAGAATACTTTTCCGTTCTACCAGCAAGTCTCGAAGCAGCTACCGAGTGCCAGTGTCGGCATGATATCCGATAATGGTCGCGATATCATAGAGCTGTTGAATCGTAATCTCAAAGAGATTACATCCAAGATTGAATTCATCCTCGATTACGATCAAGAGTATTTCGAAGTGAGTCCAGAGTTATGTAACCACTTCTCTTTAGATTGAGTCCAAGGTGAATTGCAACAATAGTCAGTCGACCGGTGAGAGCTGGAAGAAAGGGCTCATATGCGACCATATAGACTTAGATAAAGAGTTGAAGTTAACATTGTCTGTTAAGCCCTTACAGTGCATCGACAAGTCAACTGGGGAGAAGAGGATTTCGGTAAAAGTTTTTGGTTACGACGAGAGTGAATCATTCATAAACCTCGAGACCTATTGTGATTGCGAAAAGTGCTCACATTCAGATGATATTGCGGACAAGGAGTGCTCATATAATGGACACAAGAGATGCGGTATTTGCAAGTGTAAGGCGGGATTCACTGGACAACAGTGCAGCTGTCGAGTTGGCAATGAACTGCTTGAAGAATGCATTGAGGATGGGCAAGTTTGTTACAAAATCCCATTTTTTACATTTTCCCCTAATAACGCTGAGCCTTGACAGGTGTGTAGCAACAGAGGGAACTGTGATTGTGGCAGATGCATTTGTGCCAGTCCGAATTTTAGGAATAAATACTGTGAGTGCGACCGATGCAAGAACGCCTCAACCAATGGTCTGGAATGCGGCGGAGTTGGACAGGGCGAGTGCCGCTGCAATGGAACATGTCAATGCAAAGATAACTTTTCTGGAGAAACCTGCGATTGCCCAAAGGACCAGTCCGGGTGCAATGACTCAAATGTAGGTCAACACTTGAAATTAGAACACTTCAATATACAGAGATGTAATCTTTAAAAAGGGTAAAACGTGCAACAATCATGGAGAGTGCTCCTGCGGTCAATGCTACTGCAATCAGGGATACACGGGCCCATTATGTCAAAGTAGATCCGATCAGGAACTCTCGAGTCTGTGTCAATCGGGGACCTTGCAAGAGTGCATAAAATGCATTCGAGAGAACATGCTCAATTCGGATGGGTCAGTGAAGAAGTCAAACATTGCACTAAATCTTAATGGCACAAAACCCAAAGAACTCAACCAAGTACTACTAATTGGAAAATTAACTCTCGAAGAGTGCAACGTCTTCTGTCTAGCTGCGAACGTCGACCTCTCCTCAAGTACAATTGAGCAGAAAAACGCTGTGCAGCCAGAGAACTTTTGTATTATTTACGACAATGATTGTCAGTCAGAGTTTTCCTATGATTATTTACCAAATAGCGACACATTTGGACGCAACATTCAAGTGAGACCCAACTTTGGTTAATTAATTTGACTTTATAAAATCTTTTTTCAAGTCTTGATGATTTAACCACAAGTATATCCGAATTCAATACGGATTGCCAAGTTTAAGTTATGGTACACACTGTAATTGAAATCAGATATGATAATTAATTTGAAAGTATTTCACAAGGTATTAATCAAAAGAGACTTGTTCAAACACGAACCTTAAAGTACAAGTGTGCTCAAAGCGGAGTTGATGAGTCTAATTATAATATGATACTCCTTCTCATTGAGTATAATCGATGCAAAAATACTAGAACCCACCTGATACTAGCATTCTCTAAACGTGAATTTGATTCACCCTTTTGCGTTGAAAGCGTAAAATTTCAATTTCACTAAAGATTCAATAAATATTTCAAAGAAGAATAAACATTTGACCTCAGAGAATACACATGCCTTGAAGAAATACATATTTCATCTTGGATAGAGAGAAAAATAGATTTAGGGTTATACACACGCAGATGAAGCTGGCTACGTTGAAAGTATCGATCGGTTCTCTCATTTGAGTCAAATTTTATTGGATTCCTTTTTCATCAAGCTTTCTACCAAGATTCACCCATTTCTAAAGTTACTTCCGAGTATTACTTTTACTCGTAATAAGGTCCTAAGAACCATTCAAAGGTATAATTGGCAAGAGAGTACTAGAAAGAGGGTATTAGCTAAAAGTTTTTATTCCTCACTGGTCTTGGTTGAAAATAAGATTTTGACCATTTGGAAAATTCTACTCTCTCTGAGTTGTAAGAGCCGGTTTTTCTGAAAATTAAAATTTTGTGTAGAAAACCTGCTATTTAAAAACATTTATTTTTACCCGCCAATCGCAACTCTAATAGTTCTTGAGAAAACTATGAATTTATGAGAGTTTGGGATAGATTTTTTAATGATAATTTTTTTTTCACAAATGCCCCATTTATTACAGATGTTAGCTCTGAGAATCTACAACGAAGTTAGCTGTTCAACTGTATGGCCATACTGGTATTACATATTACTTGCCTTGTTGATAGTCTTAGCTGTCGGGATTATCCTTATATGTCTTTACAAATTGGTTTCAAGGATAACACCACAGGAGACGGCGAATATCTTCGTTGAAGAGTCAAAGAATGAAATTAATCAAAATCCGTTATTCAATCAAGTCTCAACCGTTGATAATCCTTTGCATAGACCATATTGATTTTCGGACAATTTTAGAGTCTTGTTTGTTTTTTCTCTTATTACAAATTCATTGAATTCTATATTCTTTTCATTCTTCTACTCATTAGTAGAGCCCTAGAAATAATAATTTAGTCAATTTACTCGTCAGTAGTGACATTGAACTATAGTGCAAGAAGTACGAAATAGTGACAAGAACTTCTAATTAAGAAGCGCCTTTATTGCGTGTGATTGAGTGTTGTTTGTACGATTTGAAAAAAAAATTGAAAGAGTAGCAAAAATCAGCAAATTGGTCTTGTTAGAAAGCATGACTCAGGCTATTTTTATCTTCAAAATAATCATTTGAAATAGTATTGCCATTGGTTATTGCAACAAGATAAATTCATTGAGCGTTTCTTTAAAGTCAAAATTAATTTTCTAATCTTGCTCTTAAAATATGAATAAGTATGTTGAAAATGTTTGATTTAAAATGAATTAGAGCCCGTATCATAGCTGATAGGATAATGTCGGATATCGACAAGGATGGTTCAAAGAAGATTGACGCAGAAGAAATTATGAAATTCATCAACGAAGACTCTCAAGTTTGCACTCTTCAAGATGCGAGAGATATCCTAAAATCTTTTGATACAAACAAAGATGGCAATCTTGATATTAAAGAATTAACAAGGTTGATTGAAACAATTTTAGGCAATTGAGAGGTTTGACAATAAAAGATTTTTATATTATTACTTTGCAAAGAGTTCTTCCACAAATACATAGAATTCCTCTTCAGAAATCTTTCCATCTCCATTTGAGTCTATACTTTCCAAGATGACCTTGGCATCATCACTTTCGATTATTGAGTTTTCTTGATTCATAAAGTCTTTAATCTCATCAAATGTTAGAACACCAGATTTATCATGATCTATTTCCCGGAACATGCGTTCGGAGAATTCACGAACTCTTGCTTTGTTATTTTTCATCTTTGAAATGTCATCGTAAACTTTTTTAGAGATAATTTGAGACTATCAATTAACCAATCGTATGGATTTCATATTGCAACTTTAAATGTTCTTTAGTTAAAAAAATGAAAAATAGAACTTACGATAATCGATTTTGCTTATTTATTAAATCATATCATTGATATCATATTTTAAACCTTCCTCAAAATTTTACGATGTGCGAAAAATTCATTGAATTTTTTATTTATTCTACAAATAAATAATGAGCGAAGAAAAGTACGTTGAATTGCTTTAACTCTCTATATAAGCTCCCTATCAAGAAGTGATCCAATTGTGAATGAAAAGTAAGATTTAGATTATCTCACGTATTTTAAAGGATAAAACGTCTTTTTAATGACCTTGATAAAAATAGAGATGGACGAATAGACTCAAAAGAGTTGGCTAGGTTTCTGAGCTCACCCAATGAAACGTTTACATGGGAACAAGCACAGCTGTTGATTAATCATTTAGACAAGAATAATGATAGCACATTGGACGTAGACGAGTTCAGAACTTTCATTCTGGATCATATCTGAGGCTTATTGAATTAAAAATAAAATATTGCATTATATTAGTTTCTATATAAAAGTACATAGTATTAAGATAATACTTTTGAAGTTTACCAGGAAAAGTTTCTGGTAAACATTATTTATTAATATTGAAAAGTCCTCGAAATATTATTAATCAATCAATTTTAAGCTTTAAAAAGTCTAATTATATATCGCTTTCTGCATGAGAAGATTAAACAATCAGTAATATTCGATATTAGCTTATTCCTTAATAAATCGTTGAATTGAATAAAATTTATCCCATTTATTTAAACACACTGAATGTTTATCTTATTTTAAATTTGTTGTTCTAATTAATGAAACATTCAGTTTAGACATTTCGATTTGATTTGACTATCAGTATCAATTTGGCACACCCCTTTTTCTAATTCTTGAGTAAATAAGATTCATAATGAGAGATTCAATTTCTTCCCTCCTGGTAAGTTGAGTACTCTTACTTTTTCAGGCTGGTGGAATATCTGGTCTTTCTGTTGATGTAATAATTCACCCTCTAGACACTATCAAGACTAGAATTCAGTCAGGACAAACTCTCAGTCAATCCATTAGTAGAGGTGTCCCATATGCTGGCGTTTCAGCTGTCATATGCGGCTCAATGCCTTCAAGTTAATTTTATTATTCTCATTTTTCAAGGTGCCATATTTTTCATCACCTACGAAAATCTCAAATCTCGGCATTCAGTGCTCTTTTCCTCTATTGTCGCTGAAACTGTAAAATTTTCTTAGTTTACTTTGTTATCAAGATGGCATGCATTGTTCGTGTGCCGGTTGAGGTGGGTAAACAACGAATGCAGAGTAACCCCAAGTTGAAAATCTATAACGTCTATCGGGACATAGTTAGACATGAGGTAAGTCTCCAAGTATAAGTGATCTTGTAATTTCTCGTCTTTTATCTATCGTATTTATTCACTTCTAAGAATAAATTTTTGATCTTGGGGTTTCTTAATCAAGATCGAAAGATAAAGTATTTATAAATAGGCTACGTCTTAAATTTCTTCCATTATACCATTTGCAATTTACAAAATATTATTTTAGCAATTTGGGCTATTTTTGGCTTGACAAAAACTTATTTTTCTTGCAAGTTTTATTATTTTTAAAATTGAAAGCTAATTTTCCACTACAACTGTAAAAAAATTGGTTTAAATATTTATTTGAATTTACAAAAAAATATGTTTAAAAAAGATTTAACAATGTTAAATTAGCATAGATAAAGAAGAGCATTTACATTCAAGAACCTTACAAGATTCTATCTAATCGAGTAACATTTTTAAAAAATAATTGAATGAAAATTAGCAGAAAAATGGTTATTATCAGGGCAACAAAAAGCATTATTATATTTCAATATTCATAACAAATCTTTTTTTTGAGCTCAATGGTGCGATTATTGTTTTATATTACGTAAAATTACAAGAGTTATCAAGTCATATTTTGCATAAAATAGTGGTATAGCTCGAAATTAATTTTCCTGTAAAAAGTCCCCCCCCCTAGCGTGTTCAGATATACCAAAATAGTCCCTATTAATATTTTATCACAAAACATAGATTTAATTTAGCTTGTTTTAGAATCTATCCGGCCTCTATCGAGGATTCAGTAACATGTTAATGCGAGAGATTCCATTCGCCTGTATTCAATATCCATTGTGGGAAAGCTTAAAGCGGTATTTTAGACTTGAAAGAGGATATAATAACAAGCTTGATTTCATCATTTGTGGAGGACTTTCCGGTGGCATTGCTGGCTTCATTACAACCCCGTTAGATTATGTCAAGACAAAAATTATGTTGGCCGAAGTAAGTGAAGATTCTTTGATAAAAATCGATTTTTTTAGAGAAACTCAGCTATTCTCAGGAGCAACCCGTTAGAGGTACTTTGGAGTACTATAAAAAGTGAAAATATCAAAAAGTAAGGATAAATAAATTTATTAAATCTAGAATCTATTCTGGCGCAGCACCAAGGACCATCTCTCTGGCAATTGGTGGTTCAATATTTCTAGGAATCTATGACATTTCGAAACAGATACTCACCACAAACTTTTAACTCTTGCAGATGCTAACTTTTAAGAGTTCATCAATATCATTTGAAATATTTTGAAGTTGCAGATCTATATCTTCAAGTGTAATGAAACTTGAGTTAAGGCATTTTAATTAAATTGTTTTAAAATAAAAAATACACATTGTAAAAGGATATAATTCTTATTGAAACGTTCTTGAGTTTCTTTGACCTGCTCTTCCACTCCTCTTAGCACAGAACTTATCTCAAAGATTATATCATTCGTACTCCTCCTCTCATTCTCTAGCATTTTACTAAAATTTTGTAATGTTTGTTTTTCGAAAAATCGCTACTTAATTTGTAATTTGATTCACTATTATTTGTTTCAACAGTGCAAAATTTCAAATGAATGAATCTAACAGAAAATGAATAATTTAGTTTTACGAGTAAATGGAAAATTTGTTCTGCGCCAGGAGCTTTTCACATTCTGCTCTGAAGGAAACTTGGACGCTCTGCGCGAAAGTTTTGCAAATCTCACGCCAGAATCGATAGAAAACCTCGTCTCATTACAATTCCCCAACGGTCAGACGTGTCTAATCGCCGCTAGTAGATTCGGTCATTTGAGCATTGTTAAATACCTAATTGATATTTGCAACGCTGACGTGGAGAGAGCAGGAAATGTGTCATTTGACGGAGATAGCCTCGAAGGTGTCCCACCACTGTGGTGTGCTGCTGCTGCCGGTCATCTCCAAGTCGCTAGCTTTCTCGTAATTCGTGGAGCCAACGTCAATCATACAACAATAACAAATAGCACAGCCTTACGCGCAGCCTCCTTTGATGGCCATGAGAATATTGTTAGGTTTCTCGTTGAAAATGGAGCCAACATTGAAATTCAGAACCGCCACGGACATACCTGTTTAATGATTAGCTGCTATCGTAACCATTACAACATTGCCAAATACCTTATAGAGAAGGGGGCTAGAGTAAATCGTCAGAGTAGTCGTGGAAATACTGCCCTTCACGATTGCGCAGAATCTGGAAATTTAGAAGCCCTGAAGTTACTCCTTGAAAATGGTGCAATTATGAAGAAGGACGAGTATAGTCTCTCTCCGATTATGTCTGCTGCCAATTCTGGTTGTCTCAAGATTGTCGAATATCTCTGCAACATTAGTGAAGATAAAGAGAATGACTCTTTTTCTGTTGAGGAGCCAGACAGAGAAAAGGATTGGACCTCTAAAATACCGCTTGATGATAAAGTACACGCGCTTGAATTGTTGGGTGCCACGCACTTTGATAAGAATCATAATAACAATAATAATGCCACTGAAATGTGGAAGTATGCAATGAATCTTAGGAATCACTTTTCTGGGACTTATAAAAACCTACCAGTCAACTTTGTCACTGAAGATGTTAGTTATAATGAAGATGATGATTCTTCATATGCCTGGGACCTAATCAAGGATTCCGCTTCGCAAATGGTTAAAATTCAAGACAGTGAAAAGAAGTCGAGAGAGCGCGTGAAAACAGAGAATTACCATCAAGAAGAATTATACTATTCTTTCATAGATCAGTCGAATAATTATTATACAAAAAAAGCGCAAGCAATCAGCGAGATGATACGTGACCAGTATTCGCATTTGAATCTGAGAAATATTCCTGATGCCTGTGTAGTAGATACAGAGAACTTTCAAGTATTAAATCAGCGCTTCTCCCTAAAGCCAGATGATCTATCCTACTTTGGGAAGATCCAATTTCGCCCGTCTACCGGGGGAATAGCCAAGGGCAACGGCTTCAATCGGCTACGCAAACGACAGATAGACCAAGCATTTGATGCCACAGTCTCTTTGAAGAGAAGGTCGAAGGCTGACGCCATTCTCGGTATAACGCCCTCCATCTACCAATCGTACCGACACAAAAACTCCTACGAAGGAGGAAATTGTCGGCAGAAGAACACGAGAACTGCCCCAAAGACCGGCAACTCGGACTGCAATGTCGTTATGGGCGATAATAAGAGTGGGGATTGTAGCTCCTTTGAAAAGGAACATCCACTGCTTAGGAAGTTGAGCACGATTTGTCGCAAGGCAATACCGAATTGTCGTGAGTTCATCTCCCCCAGGGAGCTGGATGAAATGCAGACCAATGTTAAGAAGCTCAAACTCCAATCTTTGCTAATACGATTGCGAATTCTTGGGCCAGACCATTCCGACGCTGTTTACTTTCTGAGGTAAATCATCCCTTTATCATAGCTAGGATCTTGGTTGTTTGTTACTCGTTACATTTCAAGATAAATTTAGAATTAACTTTAATTTCTAATAGATTTCGTGGAGCAATCTACGCCGATACTGGATATGTGAAGAAATGCTTTGACCTGTGGCGCTTTGCCCTTCTCCTACAACGTGTCTTCCTCGATCCATTATGTCATGTTAGTCAATCGACGTTTCTCAGCTTTGCAGAGTTATTCAGTTACATTCTAACTGACTCGTATAGCGGAATGCCAACCTCTGGTCTTACTCCAAAATATCTCATCGAATGCCTTCAATTATCAGTCGATAACATAGAGAGGTGAGATGGAATCAAAATTTATTTTCTATAGTAAAATCAATCACAATTTTCTGAGTAATAGACATTTCTAACAACCTTTTTATAGAGGATATGATTACTTTTACTACGACTGGTTCTACCGTAATCCCTGGTCCTATTCAACAGCAGATAAGGAAGCTTTGAACCTCAAACGTCACACGTGTCTCTCGCTGCAATTCATCGCCATGGTCTTGTACTATTACATCCCGAATCCAAAGCTATTCAAGACCATCACTGAAATCTGCGAGGAACGCCAAATCGAAGAAAGCAACTACAATGGCCTAATCTTTGAGATCATCACCTCTCGTAGGATCAACGATCTCCGCGATCGGCGTCGAATGCTCACGCCCGAACTGGAGTATGAATTTTATCGACAAGTTTATCGTTTAGTCAAGCTGAATCCAATTGTGCACAACGGTCAAAATCTGATACACTTGGCGTGCAGTCAAGAGACCAGCAAGATTGGTCGGTACATTATCTTTGAGTTTCCCTCTACAGAGACGATCAACCTCTTGTGTAGTATTGGAGGGGATGCTAATTTCCCTGATGCTCATTTAATGCGACCAATCGGTATGATTCTCACTTCAGACAAGAGTGAAATATTCAAGGTAATTTACCTTCTAACAAGTAGTATCATTAGGTTTTAAAAATTTTGAAGTGTGAAATAAAATACTATTTCATTAAAAAGAGTGTAGCGAAAATACTTGAGTCCTCTAAATTCTATACTTTTACTATAATTCATTGATAAAGAGGATCCAGCTACACTAGAATTATCTTAATGAAGTGTAATAAAATTCCCAATCTTATCATGTGATTTCTCAATAATAATCAATATCTAAAAAGATTAACAATAATGAAAATAGATTATCTGCCTTGTTTTTTCATCTTCCTAAAAGTTTTTAGAAATAACCAGAACTACTTACAAGTATTGATTTCATTTTCAAATTCAGATTGAACTCATCAAGTCACTGATTGCATTTGGCGCTGAAATTGATGGTAGCAATCTAGACGAAAAGGTCCAATGTGAAATGGAACTCGATGGCGGGAGTAGAAAGTCAGAATACTTTAGTTTAATGGACGAAAAGTACGCGCATCTCATGAAGAATCCAATCCTCCAAGAGCACCTGCCACTATCCCTGCGTTGTCTAACTGCTCAGGTCCTGCGTAGTATTATGCGAAATTCTTCAATAACAGAGCTGTCTGGAATCCTTCCGGATCATGTGATACAATTTATTAACCGACACTAGATTTCAGATTCCTCAAATCGCCCCACAAAGTCCTGAATAAAACCTATTTATTATTATATTCATATTTTCTTAATTACATTTAATAAAAAACTTTTATTTTTCGAACTTGTATCACTTGTCGTTGATAAAATGGTCTAAATAAAGTTTAGATGACAATGGAAGATGAATAACCTCAAAAATGTACATTGAATGTACATTGTACAATCTCACCTTATACTTGGGATGTGTGTAGGACATTTTTTTAAGGACACGTCACACTTGTGTATAATATACAATGTATGTGTATGTATATGTCCTGAAATATTTTGTATATTCTATCGAGTACAAATCCACAATGTAGATTAATATCTAATGATGAGCCAATAAAAATAAAGATTATTTTTTATTGGCCATTTTACTCTCCACTGTCTATGTGTATAAAGGCAAAATCCTTAAATTCCTTATCATCAAAACAATTTAAATGTGAGTCAACAGAGCCTAAAGAATCCCTTATCAGTCACTCTAATCTCTCCTATTCAGGAATTTCGTCACCGGTGCTCTAGACAAGGTTGGTAAGGCTACTGGAATAGATACAGGCATAATTGGACCCATCATTGCCCAGATCACAAAGGCAACCAACAGTAACGGCGGTATAAACCTTCAATCCCTTCTTGAGATTATCAAGCCTCTCATTGAGAAGAATTTCATTAAGAAGGAGAAAGTTGATGAGTTCAAGACCACCAACGAGGGCAAAGACGAGGTCGAGAGCAAGTCCGCTATCGATTGGCTAAAGGCAAACATGCAGGAAGATGCTAAAATCTAGACAACTTCTCTTCATTTATTCATTATCTTGATGTATTACAGAAAATATATTCTGTTTTTTGTTTCACAAAGTATCTTTTCAATCCATTATAATTAGCATATACAATAAACTATTGATTACAATCGAGAAACTCTGGCGTGCCTCACGCTGATTATACCACAAGAAGCAAGCTTTTTGCTGCATTTTGCACTCCGCTAAGTCAGAATTCGTATGAATCCACAAGTCACAATACATAACCTTTCACTTCTAACAACAAGATTATATTTAATTACATGTATACTCACGAGTAGCTACATTAATTTTTATTTCTAATATATTACATACAGATAATAATTTTTATCACACTTTCGTATTCAATCTTGAGGATATTCTTTTCCTAAATAGTCAAAGGAATGCTAGGAAAATTAAAAAATCTACCTATAACTGATTAAAATCGAGATCGATAACTGTGGAGAATATGCAAATTTATCTTTTCGAGAATGTTCAGTAATTCCCGAGATAAATTGTCACACAATCACCCTCTAATGAGAGAAACTCAACTGGTGGAGTGTAATCCAAAATTAATTCATCGAGTGAAAGACGAAGAAAAAAGAAGTTTGAGAAAAATTGTCCCTTGAGAATTTGCACCAAAAAATGCCATCAATTAAGAAATTATTACTGTCGATCGACTAGAAAGTAGTATATAGCCATGAGTCAGTTATATTCAATTGCTCTTAATTTAAATTGAAAGTTACTCTCAGGGTATCAGTCTTAACATCATCATGCCTAGAATTCAGAATCGCAAGCTTGGGAAGTGATATTGAATTTCTGTCTAGAAGCAATCTTTCCAGTCAAAGGAGAGAAAAAGGTATACAATTTCATTTTAGGTTACTTTTAAATTTGTAATTTGGGAGGTTTATTACCTACTTCTATCATTCAACTGATAAATCGAAATTTTGAAATGATTTCGACTACGTCTTTCAAGCAGTTATTTATTACACGATATTTCATTGAGAGGTTAACATTTTACAGAGAGAAAATGTTTCTCATCACATTTCCTCCTGAGACATGAGATTGGTTAGACACGTTGAAGTTATAAGCAAATTAAATTAAACTTTATTCTTATTGGTTGATATTCTCCTTTGATCTAATTGGCTGAATAAAATAATAATTCTTTTCGTCAACAATTTTTAAAGAGGAATATAGAAAAAGTAGATTAATTCAATTCCTTTCAGAAAATGATATTATGACAGGAAGAAAATTAGGACAGCAGATTATGTAAAGAGATGCTCTAACATCTAGTTGGATATTCACAAATAATATATATCCGAGTAAAAGATCCAAGTAGAATTCTCAAATCGATTGAGAATCGACTGAACCGAGGTTGAATTTCTTTGTAAATGATCTGATTCTTGTATAATGTATAACTTTACAACTAGGTTTTTTTATCAAAACAGAATCAAGAAATAAAAGTTACAAGAAGTGAAATTATCAAATATTTTCAGCTGATCGCATATCATTTAATGGGCGAATGATGTGTGCAGTGTATAGATTATTTTTCCCTTGTGAAAATAAAGTAGGATTATTCTATCAATAAATATACAATTTATTATTAATCAAAAAGAAATAAACTTATTGACTGCATTGTACTGATTTCATTATAAGCAAGAAGTTTGTTGTATTTCAATCATCCATCCGATATATCGTTCGATATGTTTGTGTGTTAGTGAGCGAGACACAGACATGTCATTATTTCTCTGCTTCTATTGGCTAAGGGATATCAAAGTTATCGAATCTATCGAAGTACAGGTGAACCAGGGTGTAGATTGAACAACACTGAGGGAAATTTTTCATTTATACAATTTGGAAAACTGATTAGCCAATAAAATTGCGTAATCATTCTGCATTTCTATCTTCTTCCCTGAGCAAGAGACAAACAAACAAAACGCCTAACCCTTTTAATGAATGTGTAGACAATGATTCACACCTTTTTATCAAAAAACACATACACAAAAGGTGTACACATGAAATGGTCACATAATCATATTTTGTACCCCTTCACAATTTTGTCAATGCTATACACCAAAATTGGTAATGTACATCAACAGTTAAAATGCATTGAAAAGGCGAGAGAAGTGATTTCTCGGGTCTACGTGTTAAGAATTACGCAATTTTATTGGCTAATCAGTTTTCCAAATTGTATAAATGAAAAATTTCCCTCAGTGTTGTTCAATCTACACCCTGGTTCACCTGTACGATAGTAATTTTCTCTTGAAACCTTCAGACAGCTTAAAGTAACACTTTTAAAAGATGTCACTTTTCATAAGAAGGTTTTTTGAAAAGTGTCCCAAACAATGCATAAATATATCAGCAATGTTGCATAAAAGATTTTTAGACAGAGCAGTAAAAGTTATGATAAATTGACTTTTGAAAATTAGTTTAAGCATCAGTTGTCATTGAAGCAAAACGTAGACACTGAGATTTGCATCTTTACACCGACAATATTTCAAAAATATGTTCTAACAATTATTAACCCTTGTTCGGGAAGTGAAAAAAATCACATTTAGTGCAAGTTGGGGTGTGTATATACCCCCAATATAGAATTGATTTATAATAATTGGAAATTTATTTAAAATAGCAATTTTCACATACAACAGCATAATGTATCGAACATGGATTTATCACATTTAGAGCACTTTTTGTAACCCTTTTTATCTAAACTTCTTGGACATATGATGCATCTCTTTTTACCTGAAACTAATTTTGGCATTTTTTTGGAGTCTCATCATCTGTGTTTTCTTCTATTGTCCTCTTTCTGCTCCTCGTCATTAAGCTGTCTGAAAGATTCTTTAGAAATTTTCTTCTTGATCGTTTCTTGTTTTCTTCGATGAAATTAGGATATTTCTGAGCATAGATAATGTAGGAATTGTACGCTGCGATATCGAGAATATTCCAAAATATAGCTAGAGGCCATCTTCGAGTTCCTCGTTTACAAGAATAGTTTCTTACCAACTGATCAAGCGTGTCAACTCCAGCTTTTGTAGAATTATAGTATTCAATTAGTTCTGGTTTTCTCGAACTATCATCGAAACTTGTGTGTAATGACGATAATAAAACCACCGGAGTAGTTCTTCTTTTGAGATCCTAGCACTCTGAGTCCTTTTCGATGTCATGAATTCATTTGTATATTGTAAAATGTTGTCTAGCATAGTTCTATTTATGAAA